>JARQZK010002296.1:120000-207293 GCA_030704885.1 Cynegetis impunctata | reverse complement strand
CTCTTACGTAAAAACTTCTTCGGTAGAACCACTTAGCTGCACCAAGTTTGGCGATATCAGTCAACCCCGATCTTTGGTTAAGCGATCGTCATTTATATATATATATTATATATATAATATAATATATATATATATATATATATACTATATATAATATATATATATTATAGAGAGACACACGAATTGCGGTCAAATTTGAAACAGGTAGAAGGTCTATAGGGTTGTTTTCGACGACTGATTTGCGGTCAAGCCCTACGTCCGGGGAGTCTTGATGGTTATCTTTTTACCTATAAATCTATATATATCATGTATCAGCGGTTAACCAGAAATATGGCAATAATTGCCTAACGATGTTTCGACAAAATTATCAAAGAAAAGGAAAAAAAAACAAAATCTTGGTTAAGTTCAGAATATAAGAACATAGATCCGAAATAGGACAATAGCTAAAACGTCTTTGATTAACTTCCCTTTTTCACCAGAGGAAGTGGGAGAGTGTTTTTAGAAGATTCTATGTCAGATAACCTACTGGAGACGATAGAATGACAAATTTGTCGATTATTTAGTGAAATTTACATCGATGAAGATTCGAAATTTCACAAGTCATTGGCTGTACCGGAAGCATTTACCGGACAACAACGCTTGCGATCTTCTTCAAAATTAGCCAGAATGCACTCTCCGCACCCAACATTAATCTTTCTATAGAAACGTTAAAAGCATTCAAACAGTACTTACATAAATAAAAATTCTGTTATTGATAATAAAACGAGATTTTGCGAAAAAAATGATCAGATAAACAAGAGTTTATTAACAAACAAATATGTCAGTAATAAAAAAGATATTAGTAGTATAATTTTGTAAAATGTGTTAGTTATAAGTTTATGAACAGTTTTATGATGTATATGCATGTAGATGTTACGTCTGTATTGCATAAATTTCTATATGTTTGTATACCTATTATATATATCTTATAAAAAATTAGAATTACATTTTTACTTTCACTTACCTCTCCCCTAAATAAGTTTCTAACCGCAGTTCGTTGGAGATTAGGACCCTCAGTAGCACAAAAATTTTTACGCAATTCAGTCACTCTCGTATATATAATATATATAATATTATATATATATATATATATATATATATATAATCTTTTGATAATTATTAGCAATAACAGGCTGGTTGAATCTTAAAAAACTCGATTAATAGTTATAAAAGATTAAAAATAAATCACAGCAACAAACAATTCAATAAATGATTATATATAAATAATATATATATATATATATATATATATATATATATATATTCATATATATATAATATATAATATATGATATATATTATATATACATATATTATATATATATATATATATATATATACAAATATATATATCATATATAATATATATATATATATATATATATAATATATATATATAAATTAAGTGGAAACTAGACATTTATTTGAAACTAATCAAACAGAGGTTGTACATAAATTTAGTACTTACGCGACTTTTAGATGAAACCCAGTTGAAATTTATACTTGCTCTGGTACAGTCGCATCTTACGTATGGAATTATTGGTTTGGGGGTGTGTGCAGATTGTCATTTGAAACAGTTGGAAAATATACAGAAAGGATAATAAACTTATTTTGAAAAAGCCAGTGATTACCCCAGCGAGGCTTTTACGGAGAGTGCTTTTTTGACATGAGACAATTATACTGCCAAAACATTCTAGTAAACATCTTCAAAAGAAATATGAATATAGTTTTTCCACGACATAAATACCCTACCCGACGTAAATTACTTACCTCACAATGGCTCAAAGACCATTGACAACGATGTGCGACTTATTTGCGCCAAGACTCTTCAATATGTTACCAAATGATATTAAGAAATAAATAACTGCCACGTTATAAATATTCTGTAAAAAACTGGATATCTAGTAAAACAGACATATTTTGATGATTTAGTTAATTTAAGGTATCTAAAATAATTTATTTGATATAATTATATTTGAAATTACAAATTTTATCCCAATTTCAAAATTAAAGGCAAAGCTAAAACGATTACTACCCAATTAAGACCTTAACTCCCGAATACGTCTACAACTCCCTATTGGGACATCCCGACTTTGACCACAACTCACTATTAAGACCTGTCACTTTACATTGTATTATCAATGAATCATGTTGTTTAATGTTATTTTATTTTTATATGGTTTATACATATTATTATAGGTTTTATAACTCGCGCACAGGCATTATATGCCTCAGCGAGGTATCAATGTTTATTCTTAAGGATTTGTAATTGAAATTGTTTCTGTCAAATTGTATTGTATTTTTATGAATAAACATTATTATTATTATTATTATTATTATTATAAACCTCCTAGCGGAGCTGGTTATAAGAGTTCACGAAGCATCGAAGCATTGCGATAAAATTCGGGGCGATTGCTGCCTGCGGTGTGTAATGTTGAATCACATCGAATTGATGTGTCAGCTTTACTCTTGCTTAGCGAATATGGTAGCCACCTTCGTGTGTTCCGGACGTACTAGTTCTCGTTGCCGAAATGTTTTCTTCTGTTCTGAAAGATGTGGTTCAATTGTTTCCGACTGGTGGCGCTGTGTCATATTTATATGTCATGGAGTTACTAGAAGAAATATGTATGACCGTTTGAAATGTTGGTTTGGTTATCACTCTTGGTGGATGGATGATACTGATGAGCCCCGATAAGGGCGAAACAGTCTGTCTATCAATTTCCATCGATTGTGATAAGCAAATTAACATTTCGAACAATTACCGTCTGGGTAGATGTTGATATTTCGATGCTTCGTGAACTCTTATAACCAGCTCCGCTAGGAGGTTTGTTGATTAGTTTCAAATAAATGTCCTAGTCACTTACATTTTATAACCACGGGCGTGTTTTCCGTTTAACACGAATAATTCTTACTTATATATATATATATATATATATATATATATATATATGTATATATATATATATATATACATATATATATATACATATATATTTATATATATATATATATATATATATATATATATATATATATATATATATATATATATATATATATATTTTATATATATATATATTTATATATATATATATATATATATATATATACATATATATATATATATACATATATATTATATATATATATATATATATATATATATATATATATATATATATATATACTATATATATATATATTATGTATATACATATGACAACTGAGACTCGAAATTAAATTATTATTCATACCATAGCTACAAAGTTTCTAGAGAATAACTTGGAATAGCGCAATTACCACAAAGTTTCTGTATCAATTTATGTCACTATCACTCCTAGGTAATCTGTTCAATACAACCGAAGTGGTAATAAACGTCATTGGCGAACTTAAGTTTGCCCACCTCAAATAATTGATAGCAGAAATTTGCTAACATTTACGTAGATGACGATAACAGAAGTATCTATTCTATCCAAATTTATCATGTGATGCTTTTGATTGAGAAATATCACAGTAGCCTGTACAATATTCTTGGCTCATATCCTAAAATAAAAAATTAAGTATTGAAAAATACACTCATATAATTATCTATCATGAATTATCAGAGTAAATAACATTTCATGTTTAAATTTGATGAATAACTGTATGTAAATCTGATCATATAAAATATTAAAAAAACACAGGAAGTTTCGTGAAACACCCAGAACAAATATTATTTTGCATTATATTATAAAATAGCGGATAAAATGAAATATATTAATAACGTTTGGGACTAATTAAATGGAAAAGAGAATGAATAAAGTAGTTAAATTGTAGTTCATATATTTAAGTAAAGTTATGAAAATAAACATTTTATTGAAAATTATAAAAAATAAACTAATTATTAAAATTTAGAAACACTCGTAGTTAACACCTGACATATTATTTCATCGTTAGGAACTTAAAGCCGTTAAAAATTACTCATTATTAATTTTATTTATAAGAAATGAATAAACGACGTTGGAATACATAAAAAGTGAATGTAGAGTTATTTTTCCTATCAATCAGCTATTGGGGGTTTATGGTCAAGGAGACAGTCAAGATCTGAAAATTTTATTTGCTACAAATTGAAATGTTTTCTCAGATTATTTCTCTTTGAGTAAATTCAATTCCCTCTCGATTTTCTCAATTTTTTTGAAGTTTGAAGAAATTTTATTAATCTTCAGAATGATTTATATGTTTGAATGAGAAATACTGTGATAATTGAGGCGTTTAGAGCAAAAGTGGCCCAAGCCACAATGTGTTGAAAATTGAGTTAAGAGCAAAAATGTCCTACAAATAAATCAAATTTCAATCGTGCTATACCGGCCCAAGCCTATTTCGACCATTCACCACAAGATACTACATAAATTCACTTTTTCGCTCACAGTAAGTTGATATTTTCGAAAGCAAGACTGACCCAACCCACTTCAGGGCCGCTTTTGCATTCAATGGCGATGCATATTTCACTGCGTGCGTTTGTTGTTACTTTCATGGCGTACCTTTTGTCCTTTAAATTGAAGTTTATTTTGAAAAAGTGCGATAATATGCCATCATTTCAACAAGAATTGCGTATTACAAAAGACAACTGCTAAAAAACAGAATCTGACAATAATGTACAGTGGCTACGTATACAGTGATTTCGGTATGATGAAGAAAAGCCTGGAATTGTCCACTATAAGTATTCGAATAACGAAGATGTTTTATTTAACAAAGTTAATGTGAAAAAACGGGGCACGCAAACTTTGCCGGAAATGGCAAAACTTCTTCCGCTGTTTGGAGGACTCAAGCCCATACAAGAAAAAAACACCAAAACTTATTATCCCTGCTTGACTATATTCCACCAGTATACCATGAATTTTATCGACAACTGGTCCACAATGAACGTGATTAAGAAGACCAAGATGTTTTTGAAGGTCACGGCGTGGAAGAAAATGAATAAAAACAATTTAAGTAAATTATTTGCATCAAAATCATTTTTTATTCCAAAGTCAACAGAAAAAAAGATATGCAAAAGTGGCCCAAGCCACATGTAAAATCTTATTTTTCAACAAAAATGGTCCAAATAGTTACTATTACATCCTAACATTTACCTGAATTCAAAAAAGTTAAGGAACTCTCAACATCCTCTTCAATAATTTCTTGATTAATTCCCAGTAATCTTCATAATTTTCTTTTGCTTGTTTCTCCATAATAATTATTTTTGTCTTGGGCCACTTTTGCGCTAGACGCCTCAATTCATCCTTTCAAAAGAACTTTTTGCAAATAGTGTGTGGAATATTCATATTTGACAATTTCGTTCTGATTTACGATCGTTGAGCCAAAAACACAAGTTGCCAACACAAAAAGTCATCATATTTCTGGTGGTATAAAAACAACGCCATTATTTTTTTTTTGTATAACAACGCATCTAGTATCAAAAATAATTTCGATGGATATGAACTTCAATAAAGAATTTCGGATTTTTGTTCTTTTTTCTTATCCATTTTACGATCATGTAGGACTAACGGCTCCAGATCGTAATTTTCGCAATTCTTTCAAGAGAATGAATCTCTATTGGATTTAACATCGCAAAAAACCCAAACTTTGTTTTATAACTGGATTTTATGTCCCTTTCATCGAGTTCAAGGTCTGTGCTGACGGACTGCGACTGTATGTTCTTTCGATATCCTTTTTATTTTAAGGTTCAAAAAGTTCATTCTAGCTGAAAGAGGTAGTTACTTCCACTTGTTAATCTTTTTCCAATTCACGGATATTATTAGAACTGTATACGTTTAAGCGAGAGCAATTATAGTATTTTTGCAGATAGCTCAATATTTGTTGCTTAGTTTCTTGAAATTACACAATAATGAGTAAGCCTTGTCAATGCACGAAGGTGCTTAAGTATCTTGTTATAATTAATAAAAAATAAGAATTGTTTTTGACTACTGAATTATTTGAAAACTTGAATAGCTTACACAAAATTTACTTATGTTACTATTAATGAAAAAAATAAGTTATTTTTGTCTTGAATGTGCGAAATCAGTGTTTTTTTAATGGCGCATAAGGATGTAAATTTTTAGCCGAGATCGTCAGATCGAGGCTTGAAATTCATTCGAATGCGCCATGAAATACTGATTTCGCTCACGAAATACAAAATATATTTTTTTTACAACTGGCAAAAAAAGTATTTGAATTATAAGTTTTTATTAAATGTCATTTTATTTCAAAACTTAAAATCCATGTAGTCAAGTATGTTTATCAATATATTCTATGATCTTATATCAGAGTAAGTGTAACCAAGGACAGTTTAAATAACAAAATTGATATTTCTAATTAAATTTCAAACTGTCAACCATCCACTTCCAACGGAGACATATCTACTAATAATCCCTGCATTTCTGATGAGAACAAGACAATTTCTGGCAACCATCAGCATCGTCGTCCTCGGGAATAAATATTGGAAATAATTGTTCAAATTTTACTATTAATTATTATTGCAATAAATAATTTTGTTATTCTCATTAATATTCATTAGAGCCCTTTCAGACTAGGATACTGTATCCGAGATACTGTATGCGAGATACAGAATTTAGGCCAGATACAGTCAAGATACTTTTGTTAGAATATAGTTTTGTAAATAAATTTTATCAGTACAATATCGGTGCTGTACGGTGCTTTTTATGAAATGGACATTGAAGAGTGCGCTATGCTGTGGTATATTATAAACAAAAAGAAAAAAATTAAAAGGAGACGAACTATGTGGGTTCCTCTTATAATAGAATTAAGGGAAATTTATAACCTTCTTCACCAAGAATTACTACAAGATCGAACAAAGTTTTCAGCAAGCTTTTGACAAATAATCGTCTTGTTTCGAGAATTTTTAATAATATAATAATTCTATTTATTAAGCTAATGAATTTATGCATTCCTTTTTGAATGCATTGTATAATTACTTTTATAAATATACCTACCATATTCATTTTATTGAACAATTGTCATTTCTTCAAAATTTTCACACATCTGTTTGGCAATTTCCACCCAACATTTTTGTTTCATATTTCTATCGAAATAATTTTCATTACTTGTATCCCATATACAAGAATTCGGTTCTACCAAACTTATAAATTTCTCGTTATCAAAAACTTTATTCTCCATGGTACAATCGAAAAATCGTTCTATTCCACTTCACTTCTACTAATAAATAATAAAAATATTGTACACCTATGCTATTGTGCTTTTTGAATCGCAAAAGTATGCAAGTCTGAAGAGGTCCATAAGCCACAATGATAATTCGGTATCCCGGATTCGGATACTGTCGCCGGCGGCTGAATGAGCGAGATTCAGAAATTTAGTATCGCGATACGGTATGCTGTGCTGAATGCAGTGTGAAAACGTACATATAAACGCATGTATTTTCTGTATCTGGGATACGCGTATCTCGGATACAGTATCCAAGTCTGAAAGGGCTCTAAAATGCATTATTTCTATATTCTATGATCTTTTTTTCACGGTGAAAAAATATCTTTTCGTGCAATCGCACGCGAAGCGAGTATTTCGCGTTCGCACCACAGTCCGCGAAATTTAATTTCGCGGCCGTTACCCATTAACAACGGCCGCCAAACCAAACGTCACTTATACCAAAAAGTAACAACAACTATGATATTTCAAAAGAGACATCCTGTATCTCAATGCATTTTGCGTTCTGTCAAGAACTGTCAAAATATTTTGTATATATTCGAACCTGGTCTTTCCATAGCAACGCTGTGACTTGTTAATTACTGTTGATTTTAAAGCACTAATATTTTTATTTGCAATTGTCTAGTTTTATAATTTTGTCGATTGCACAAAAAATAGTGTGTATGCCATGGCCGCGAAACTTTTTAGCTACCTCAAGATTATCCTGCCTCGGCCGCAAGCGGCCTCGGCGATAATTTCTCTTTCGGTACGCTAAAAAGGCGTTTCGCGGCCTAGGTATACAAATACATATTTTTTCACTACTTAAAAAATGGAAAAGTTGTCGTATCCATAGCGATTCGTGAATGTAGTATTTTTTTGACAGTTGTACAAAAACATTATTTTTGACTACAGAATATTTGACAACTTGGACGCGTAATATGTTTGCATTCTTCAAAACTTGTAAATCGCTATTTTTAGATTCAGCTTATGCAAAATTATCTTATGTTGTATTCAATGAAAAACAAGCATTTTACTACATAAAGAGAAGAAGAAAATTCAATAATATAATATACATATAACCAGCTCCCTTAAAAAGTTGTTTGATAATTTTTTGAATCATTGAAGAATTTTTCTTGTTCATTTTATGCATTATATCAAATTGGCCACAGTCAACTTATAAATTATGTTTCATGATTTGATTGCAATAAGCATTTTTTGACTACGAAATATTTCAAAACTTGAAACAAGTAATATGTTTGCAATTTTTCAGATGTAGAAAGACTGACAGATAGTCGATGATATTAGAGTATTGTTTTCTGCAGAGCCCATAATTTTGTTCTTAGTAAAATTCAGATCATCAATATGTACAATAAGAGGCGGCGATGATGAATTGAACCCTTGATCACACCAAATATTTTTTTCAAAACATCAAAATTACTCAGTTGACATGATCAGGAATCGATGATGAAACCGATTGACATTCATCGAGATCACCCTTCTCTCCACCTATGCGCTGCTCAATATATTTTTTCCCACCAAGGAAAAAATATTAATCTACCACCTCTCTGCTCACCACACATCTACTCGAGAACGCTTTTAGAAAAAAACTAATGAAACGGGGAAAAGAAATAAATACACTTTCAAGCATTTACCTCTGATTCCTTGGAATAATGGCGGTCCGCTCTGGGAACTGGAACTAAACCCTTGCCTCGTATCAGGAAACGAACGGTGGAAAACAAAAATAGCCCTCTTGGGACTATTAGCTCGGGAAATACTTCAACTATTTTTCCTTCGATGAAAAAGTATAGGAATGAAAGGGCTGAGCGTGTAATTACATTGAGTGCTGTGGGAGTTTTGTGGTACTCGTCAAAATGAGCTTGATAATGATAGGAACGAATACGGAGCTAAAAAAGGGGTGAGTTTAATAGAATTCCTCCACGTGCCATTGTATTGATGAATTGGGGAACCAAGAAAAGCTCACTAACCTTTAATATAGATACTCGAAAAAAACTATAACGCTAACAGGTCTTTTGAAAGGAAAAATCAGTTATCTCTAATTTATGGTTACGTAATCAACCATTCGTTTCCACGAGATAATTCTAAAAATGTGTTTCATCAGATTTTCAATTATTTTCAACTTCCTTATTGGAGTTTACTCATTGTGAAACGATTTTCCGATTTGGCCCGTGGTATGAAAATTTTATGAGGAGTCAAATCGAGCGTTAGGTAAAAGTGAAATGTTACGTTCCTTTGCGCAACGTACTATGCGCACCTTTCACTTCGAGATCATTAGTATACCGCAGCATATATTAGGGTATACCGTTGATGCATGTATAGGTATTTATATCAAGCGATACTTTTATCTGTGCACAATAAACAAAATTATTAATTGATTGAAGTTGATAAAATATTGAAATATATAAAAAAATTATTTGAATGATAATTAATAACGAAGAAGAAGAATCTGAAAACACTTGGATGCGGTTCATTTTATTATTATTAATTTTAATAATCGAATCAAAGAACAGCAGTATTGTAATTTACCGTATGTATGTATGTTGTAACCACTCTCCCTTTTGAGATATATGCCCGAACTAGCTGGGAGATTGGTAATACATATATAGGTTCTAGTTCTAGTTAGTTTTCAGAAATAACAACATGATAAAATGAAGGTATCTACTTCTTTCTTATTACAATGAGACTTATCTATTTTTATTTATTTAATTTTCTATCGACGTTCTATATTCTTGCCTAATCTTCGTCCCTAGTTTCTTGGTGGTTTTAGTAGCGGTTGTATCGTAGCTTCAGTAGAATTTCCTTTATGGTTCCAGTCAATGTGGTTTTTAGTTTCAATCAAAAAGTTTTCTAGCTCCAGCCAAGGTGACTAAAATAATTCGGGGCAAATCAACATACAATCTCAAACTTAAAATCTCCCAAGAATCTCTGTAGGGTATCGATGGCCAATTCAAATTAACATTTAGATTGATCTCAAGCAAAGATGCTAGGAAAGACAGTATATGTTCCAACATTAAACTGAACATAAGATATGACCACGTGAAATTTGCCTTCAAAATCTTGTGTCAAATTGAGAGAGTGAAATAAGCAAATAAATTAAAAATATTTTAAATTAAGAAATGTAAGATGATTATTTCAATATTGAAAGATAAATAATTTAATATAATAAATAAAAAAATGAAATGGCGGAAAATGAAACAAGGAATCAATTAAGATTTTCAAGATAATGCATTTATGCGAAATAATTATATTTCTTCTCATAACTTACCGTCTATCAGACGCCACAGATACTACTATAATTTTTAAAGCACTTAACGATGTGTATTTCAACAACTGTTCGCCAAAAGAGAGCCATGCCCTTTACCTGCAAAATCGACGCCTATCTCTATAAATTTTTTCTCGTCTTACGCAAAGTCATTCATTCAGGCAAAATTTTATAGCGTGGAATCACGGGTTACCTCAATTTAGAATTCATTTTGGCGCGGTTAAAGCGGGAAAAAAATTTACGCGGGTTACAATGTTTGGAATTAATTGCATAAATCTTTCATTAATTTTATAATCATATATATGCTAAATTAAAAAATTAAATTGTTGGAGTTTACGCCGCATATATACAACAAGGTTGATGCATGTATAGATATATATGACAACCAACACATACAACCAAAAGAAACCTTAGCCGTCAATTTTTGGGGTCTTTTGATTAAGAAATTTTTTGTAGAGATCTATTTATATACTTACATTTGTTTTGCGTTTGGCACAAATTTAAACAGGGGAATTAAATTATTGATTTTTTCAAATAATGTTTAAAATTGTATCAACACATAATTTTTTAAAAACAATGGTTAAATAATAACAATTTTTAAAATAACAAATTTAAAATTTAAAGAAATTTTAATGCATGACGCACGTTTCCCGGTGGAACTTCACCTTCTTCATATGTTTAATTGGCAAAACTAACTATGTTTCTTCTGTTATATCGGGAAAACAAGAAATAAAGAGATGACAAATTGGTAAAGAAGGGGGTAAAATTTAAAAGGGATGGTTTACAAATAATTATTAGATAATGAAAAACCAATTTTCTGAAAACTGCCATTAGGTAGTTCGTAATTTTGAAAAGATTTTTTTGAGGAGGCTTTGGGAAGTATTTGATTTTCGAATTTGGCTATCAAAAATTTAATTTTTAATTATTTAATCCACGAAAAAATCACACATTTCAGTTTTCCAAATTTTAAAAATTTTTAAAATTTGCTTGGAAATTAAAAAGGGAAAATTTTAAAATTAATTTTTTAAAAGAATCATTTTTACAGATAATAAAACAAGGATTTCCGGTCTCCTATTGAATTTTAGCTAAATCGATTCATACTTCAAGCCCCCTTCTTAATCCTTTCAAAAATTTACCGGAACTAAACCCCTTTTACTAGCAGTTCAGGAATTGGTTTTTTCCTATTCTCCAATGATTATTTGTAAACCATCCCTCTATTCACCCCTTTCTACCACAATTTCATCTCTTTAAAATTTCTTGTTTTCTAAAATATAACACAGAAACATTAGGTTCGTTTGCCATTTAGCATCTGAAGACGGGTTTTGGAAAGTTCCACCCGGAAACGTGCCTCATGCTTATTTTCTTTAAATTTAAAAGTGTGTTTTAAATTTTTTAAAAATTAATTAACTATGTTTTTTCCATATTTGTTTATTTTTTAATTAACACCAGTGATCGGACCCAATCAATTTTCCAACATTTTACAACACTTTTTACTCCAACGAAAGGGACGCCTTTCCATGTAAACTTGTTTACACAATTTTAATCATTAATTGTTCTTTTAACGGGGGAAACCCAATTTAGCCTTTCCCATAAGGGAAAAGTGGTTTTTAATTTCCCTTAGTAACTCAGTAGGTTAAAACATAAACCTTTACTTGGGGGGCCCTTTCAAACCGTTTCTTGGAAATTCGGAGGGGCAAACAACAAAAATTGGATAATTCAAAAAAAAGGGTTTCAACCTTTAGTCTGTCTAAGGTGTAGTTCAGGTGTTTTACATATTTTCTTTGGATAACCAGATAATGAAGCCTAAAACATGTTGATGCTGATTGCAGATGAAATAAAAGACGAATCACCGAGAAATCGATGAAGATTGCATGAAGAAATAATAAAAATACTTCCATTCAAGGTTTCCCAAACTAATTCAACTCCGAAACTCCGGTTATTGAAGCAAATGTCTCAAACTTCTTGAGAAAGTTTCATTTTGAGGAGTATATCATTGTTTGAATGAAAGTTAACTGATATAGCGAATTCTGTAGAAAGCTTAACTCTTGATATAATGTAAAGATTGCTGTTGTATTTGATAGCTTGGTGAAAATGTTTCAATTTTCAATGAATCCATAGAAATATTTGTTATAGGTTTTCCCACTATACTCAGTTATAATATCACACAAGAGCATCGAAAATAATCGTTTATAGTTCCGAGACGTATTTTGCGAACATAACTCGAGCTGCGCTCTTGTGATGTTTCAAGAGAATACGTCGAGTGACGAGGTCAGTATAACGATTACTTTAGATTGCCCGAGTGGTATTCGTTACGATTATATAACGAATAAAAAACACCGCCAGAACTACAACCAAAGCGTTTCATATTGAAAAATTAGAAGAAACATCATCTTGATTATTAATTTTTTGACAACGTAAAAAAATCATTCAATATGAAAAACATTCATAGGCACGAGGCGAAACACCAAAAAGATTATACACACATGGTCAAGGGTATTGGATCTGACATGGAGCGGAGCTTAGGTTGATAACGTCACAACATGGCTTCTCAAAACCAACTTTCAACGCGAATTATATGAGAGATTGAAAGTTTTTTGAATTTTTTCTATAGCAGTGTTAGTTTTGAGTGAAAGTATTGAGGCTTTATGTAGCGTGAAAATTTACTCCAGCGAAAATATTGGCTGGGGAAAGATCCAAATTCATGAAACAATGTGGAAAAGTGAAAGAGATTTCGAGACCTGTTTTTTTACTGCTATTTGCTTATCTATTTGAATTGATTTAATTTGAAGTGTAAAATACCCTAGTCTAAATCAACTGTATTTGTTTGAGTGATATTGAAACTATTAACTGAGCTTTTTCATGCAGGAAAGTTTATAATCGGATATGATGGGACAATTATCATTGAAAATAAATCAAAAAACTTTTAATTGATGATTCTTTATCACACTCTAAAAATTAATTATTTCTGAAGAACTTTGGGCCAAGTATATTCGAAATTTTCACGAAAATCATTAATTTGTAGTATACATGGAGTTCAATGAGAAACATAATGTTTTCATCATAATCAAATGTGGTTTCATAATAAAACACCATCAACCATCATGCAACTGAAGATGTATTAATAATGAATTTACAAAGAAAAACTTTTTCATTCCGTGTGTATTCTTCTCATAACTAACTTCAATCTAATAAGCATCATATATTATGAATTTGTTACTCCATCCCTTCACTTAAATCTTCCATGAATTTGTCATCTTCTAAAATCAGGAGAACACATCTTATCGTTACCAACATATCACTGTATAAAATTTCTGTCTAATAATACCAATAAATTTCCAGGCAACACAGCACAGATCCAACAAATTTTTTAAATGTTTTGGCATTGCAAGGCATCTGAATTTTTATTTAATAAAGGGAACTTATCTAAGTTATCAATTTCATATTTAAGACTTAATTACCTGGAAGAATGCTTATTGTCTTTTGTTTAAAAATGGCAAAGAACATACAGATCAT
The DNA here is from genome assembly GCA_030704885.1 of Cynegetis impunctata. NCBI lineage: Eukaryota > Metazoa > Arthropoda > Insecta > Coleoptera > Coccinellidae > Cynegetis > Cynegetis impunctata. The sequence continues at coordinate 193,285 of JARQZK010002296.1, read as the reverse complement.
TCTAGGAGTTGTGTATTTTTTTATAGATTGATTTTTTTCATATCCTTCAATAAATAATTCCTTTCCTTTTCTTTCTAAAATGATTTCTTCCCAATACAAAATATTTGTTTAGTTTCGAAAAAAACCGAATAAAGCTAATAACTTGCATTTGTGTATGCATTCAGAATTAACAAAGTCTTCAACCGCAAAACAACACACTCTAGACTTTGCTGATTCTACGTTTTTCAAAATTTAAAACACTTTCCATATAGACACCTTTTTGCGACCTTATTTGTAAAGAATCAAAAGTGAATATTGTCCATGCAATTGCATATCTTGAAATGGGAAATAAAAAACTCATCCATCTGGCCGACATGACGTCGCCAGGCTGACATTTTCAGATCCCAATATATCACTTATCCAATATGCAGTAACTACTGCAAAATTCACGGCAATTCTATTTTGCTTTCTGAACACATTGGTTTAAAATTAAATCGTATTAATATATTTCTAACAATATTTCATGGCTTTAAGGCGTATTATCGAAAGTATCTTGGAATACTATTATACTGAAAGAAGCAAAAGGTATTACCCCGTGTTTTAATTCATCTCTGAATTAAGTATCAGCGGATGCGGGTCTGCTTGAGATATATGGAGGAATTCCTTCATTCCAGATTCATAGAATACCGTTAAAACCTGCCAAACTTTGCCCAGCAAAATCAGAATTTTTCAATATATCTTTTTTTAATGAAATGCTAAAACACATTCTACAAGAATATGGAAGAACAACTAAATGATGGAAATGATTCTTAATCATCTCCTTTATTCTATAGCATTTTCCATGTACTAGGAAAAAATATTAATTAGGGGTGGGCAAAGTTACCTTCAATCTTATAACTGTACCCGGCTGTTGAGAATTCCCTTTTGGAGACAATTTGCAAACGTTAATCAAACTTTGCCTATCAATTAAGTTCATGAAAGGTTGGCATGAGCAGACGTTGAAATTATATCGAAAAAAAAAACAATATGTTAGAAAGTATTTTTATTTATATCAAAATCTTCCATTTTGTCGTCAAAATGGCAACAAAAACATAACTTCTTCAAACTAAATATTATTCTATAAAAAAATAAGTTTTTTTTCTTAGTAATTCTATCAGGTAATTAAATATAATCATACAATAAAGATATTATATTTCAGTATTCAAAAATAATACAAATCCTTAAAGTTAAAAAGGAACATCAACAAAAATCAAATAAATTATATGTTTGGAGGTTTCGTTAAAAAAATAGTAAGCCTCTCCTGCTTTCAGTAGGGGCTCCTAAGACGTACAATATTTAGAAATGTCACGTCTGAAATGCCATTAATCATCTGGAAATTCTGGAACCGTTTCCAAGTCTTCCTACAAGAATTTCACAGTAAAAAAATTGTCATCAATCTGAGAGACTTCACAAATTGTTCCTATAAAGTGCCTTATAGAGTTTTTTGTAGGAGATTGCACCACCTATATATGTCCCAGGAATTTAGTACTGTACCATAAAGTCAGATTTGCATTAAAACCATGCAAATTATATAAGGAATACAAAATTTTTTTTGACCTAAAATGTCTGGCAACATTGCCCAATATACTTTTGTCTTACTAATATAATACCTCGGGCAGTGTAACCTAAAAACAATTTACTGCATTGTGAGAATCACATATATCCACCTTCCCGCAATCTTAATTTCATTATCATCAACTTAGTAGACATTGAGCATTTGTGATGCTTAGCTTTTCACCTAAAAATACTAAAAATCAATCAAAATTTCCTTACCTGTTTATTCACAGCAACCCACCTACCAAGCGTTTTGGACGATAATAACGGAAAACAAGACTCGCTCGGCATAAACGGCCAAGCGGGGTTGTTTCACAACGTCCAAATTTAAAATTATCCATGTTTTATAACGCCTACATTGGGCAAAGTTGGAGCCTTTGGGCAAAAGTTGGCAGGTTTTACGGTACAACTTGTTTTGTACAATTGCAAGTAAGGATTGATGGGACAGGATGTTTATTGAAGAGAAGAAGTGTGGGTAGGGTTCAGATTATAAAATACTGGCCCAGCATTTGTCTTGTTAGTTTGCAAGTAGTGACTTACATTACGCATGAGAAAATTTCATGGCACAGACTAGTTGACCTCTGGTTTGAACCTGGACTTTCTGAATACTAGTAAGCAAGCTAGCATTCGGGACATAGACGAAGACAGGAATCTCATCAGAATTTAGTGTACTCCATGGTAAATCAAACTATATTGGGAAATGTGGGATTTAGGACAAAATAATTTATACACTGCATTCATTATAGTGTTTTATATTCAACGAAGTCTTCGCAAAATTGTTTTTCATCTGCTTCGTCAGGCCTAAAAAAAGGGTTTGTAAGGCCTGAAGAAGCAGATTAAACAATTTTGCGAAAAAGTTTGCTGGAATATAAACAAGGATATAAATACAGTGCATGAGGGGTGCTTAATGTACTAGCGTTAAACAGCGAACCGCTTTTTCCAGATTTACATCCAACCGTTTTGTGGTCGTAGTGCGTAAGATCACCAAAGCAGTTGCATTATGGAAACTGGTAAAAGTGGCTAGCCGCGCGTTCAAACCACCTAGACGGTTAACCGCTAGTGCATAAGAAGCCTATTATTTTGTCCTCACATCCAACAATTTCTCAATATAGTTTTGAGAAGAAAAGAGGAACGTTCTGAACATCTTTATGCGGATTATACTAAAAATAATTTCAAACTGAAACAACCGTCGTTCTCTTCATTCAATACTCAATGAACCTGCTTGAATGATTTATGTGCATACTAGTGTGAAAATTGACAAACAGACTCTCTGTGGATTTCTCTATGCCGAATCTAATATCGACGCAACGATCTAGATGAAAACCATAACTCAAGCTGCGAGACGGAGACCCACATTTCAATTCTTGAGTGGCCGGTTTCGGCGTACACGTTCGACTTATTGATTTTTTGTGTGCCAACAGTTTTGGTTTACATTTCCAATTGGGAATCATTCTCGAAAGCAATTCTTGTTTTCATTCTGGCTGGAAACGCTTCGGACCAGAGATGAATTGTTCGATTTGCGGGGTTAAACGGAGGTTTTTGACCCGTACAGGAAGTTATTATGTGGCACGATGTTTTGTAATAAACCAGTAACAATATCGTGCTTTACTGGCCAGGTTTATGGAATTCAAGCAAATCGATACACGCTTTGAAATACTGGGATTATTAGTTCCGGATAAATTGACCGATAATGCAGTTCGAGTAGTACGTTTATTTGACGCAATTCAATGCGTAATTTCAGGCTTAAAATACGCCAGTTCTGTCTATAAAACTTCCCTGCTGCATGTATAAGCCAATTTTTCAGAAATGCTCAATAGAGAATTATGTTATTTTGTAATTCTGTATTTGACCGATAGGCAAGCGGTAAACTCATTGTTTTTGGGTACGTATCCTTATGTACTTGAAGAAAACAATTCAGGAACGATTCCGGTGTAAGTATGTTAATGTTAATCGGACACTCACACGCTTTTAGTTGACCAGTAAAGTAAGAAATGTTTTACTTTTTTTTACAACGATCTATTTACAAATGCCTCCAAATTGATCACAACATTTTATTTCTACTCACTAATTTGTAATATAAATACATATATATATATATTTATATATATATATATATATATATATATTATATATATATATATATATATATATATATATATATATATATAAGTAGTTGACTTGTTATTATACCAATATTTATATTGTGGGATTGCAGTCTAGTTTGAAATTAAAGTGTACAATACAGTCAATTTTCTGGATATTATTACCCTTCCAAATATCACAAATTAAATTAAAAATTACGCGTTGTAAACAAATATATGTTTATATTTACAAAAGAAGTATATATAATATTATATATATATATATATGATAATATATAATATTTAAATAAATATACATATCAGTTCATAAAACATTTTTGTTTCACCAATTATATTTTTGTAGCATTCCTGAATTATAATATAATATATAGTATACAATATATATAAATACACTTAATTATCGACCCGTGCTAACTGCCTCAAAGCAGGAATGTTTTTATATATCTATATATATATATGTATATATGTATTATTGACCTTTCTGTCACTGATACTTAGTAGAGGTATATTTTTTACTAGGTTAACAACAAACTACAGTCAACTATTAATATTTGTGTCCAAAATATCACGTTAATTCCACGTTATTATTGCGCCCTTATATTATATATATACAAGTATATAACATCGGAACTAGATATCCATATATATAATATATAAGCTGACAGTTTTAGAGCCATAAATTAAATCTTATATATACAACTAGTCTAGACAAAAATATTTACTATATGAGTTTATCAGTTATAGAAACGAAACGAAACGCTGCTGAAGCTTCCTAGCGTGTGTTATTGTTTACGCTACTGAAAATTCATTATGCACTATAATAGATCATTCTTGCTGTACTTTGCTTCAGTTCTTTACCTAACCGGTTTTTAAACACATAAACGTTTGCTGCAGTCACCGTTTCTTTTGCATTTCATGATACACCACAATATTGGTAACGAAGTTCGTTCTTTGGAGTTTAGCAGCTCTTTCTTTGCCTATTTTCATAGAGTGGTCTCGAAGATGCGTGTTCTGGTTAAAATGAAAGGCCAATTATTTTGTAAGCTTCTATAAGGTCTCCTCTATGTTTCCGTTTCCTTAGTGTTGTCATTTGCAGTCTTTTCATTCTTTCTGAGTATGGCAGATCTCGCAGTTCAGTGGGTATTTTGGTAACTCTTCTCTATATTTTCTACAGGATCTCAATAGTTTGACATAATATGGGTTCCAAACTGTATAATCATACTTAATTTTTGGCCTAATATAGTTTTTATATAGTATTGCAATCATTCATAATGAGTGTCTTTGAATACCTGCTTTATAAGATGCACAAAAGAGTTGGCCTGTTCAGAAATATTTACAATATGGTTTTCCCATTTTAAATCTGCAGTCACAGTTATGCACAGTTCATTTTGCTCATTCACTATTAACAATACTGTGTTATTCAATATGTATTCTTCATTTGAGTTCTTTGGACCAATTCTTAATACTGTGCATTTAGATTCAATCAATTTACCTATTCCCCATGAAGAGTTATAAAATAGTTCAAGCTGATCTGCGTAAAGACAAGGGTACACATATATATTACCATCATCAGCAAAATATTTCATTTGTGTTTCAGTAAGATCCTCAAGATCAAAGAGATATGTAGGAGTCCTATCACTGCTTTCTGCTAACTAAGTATATGATAAACATGATAACATCCCTGAATACCATCCGCGTTTCGGTAAATCATAGATAACAACTGTATACACATGTCGTTTTCAGCTGATAATGATTTTATAATGAATAAAAACTTGTTTTTATGATAGCCTAATCGGAATATAATTTGGGATTGATAAGACCGATACTTGATTTGAATTATGTTGAGATTAACGAGGATTACCCCTTCATCAGAGATAATTCCAAATATAAGAGCCTAACTTACATCGAAAATTCAAATAATTTTTGGTCCGATATTAGAGTGATTTCGTCGAAAATGGTGGGCCCACAGGGCTCTGTCCTTGCGCACTAACTATTTGTCGTCTCATTAAATGACTGCACTTAAAGCATGCTTCCCTTGCAGAAGTGTCTTATTATCGCAGATGACACCTTACTATACTTAATTCCAGGCAAATCGGATGAATGAGTATCAAACTCGAATATTGCTGTTGACTGTGGCACCGAAGATGTTTGCATCAAATTTCTCAATTAAATTGCAAAATAAAACGCAGATAATAAAATTTTAGCTTTGCCCAAAACTGTGAAACCAAATTGCTGGATGTTTAAAAATGCTTGGTTTAACTAATTGACCAGTGGTTTAAAGTGGCATTCTTCAATATTGTGGAATAATGTCTAAAGACTAAAGTTAAAACAGATTTTTTCTTTTGAGAACCACTTAAAAAAAACTTTTGCAGTTGATATAATTGAGGAAAGTTTAACTTTGCAATATTCACTCTATCCTTAGTTTATGGACAATTTTATGGGGTAGGTCTTCAACTGGCTGAGAGAGTATTTTAAAGATCCAAAAGCAGGCACTTAGAATAATTGAAGGTGTTTGGACCTACGACTTCTTGTAGACCACTTTTTTATTAAAAACATACGTATAATGCCGCTACCGCTTGCGTTTTCATCTACCATATGCGATGGAGATTCCGACGTGTATCCGCACTCTTCCGTCCACTGGATTAAATAATCATGATTATTAAAATACCAGATGCTTCGGGAATTCTTTAACCTTCAAAAGGCATAGATTGGGTCAGATCTTAACTTGAAACTCATTTAGATTATTAAAATTGTATACATAAACTTGGTGGCAAAATATAAAATACGTTTACCTGTAACATTGATTAAAAAAAGATTAAGAAAAAAATAAGGATTTGTTGCATAATTGATTTACTCGCTTCAATAGAATAATGGAAGGCACCATCCTTAATGTAGGAGTAGTTCTTTTTATTTATTTTTTAAGTGTTTGCTTTAAGTGTTTTACGTAATAAGGTTTTATTAAATGTGAGTGAATGGCCATTCGGCCATATTATAGATATATAATATTTTTATTAGCGTTTAATATTCGTAAGTTGTTTCCCTTTTAGGGAATTTATATATGATAATACAAATTTTTATTGGACCTGCATCAAACATGTACATAACGATGTGTAAATAAATATTTCTTCTTCTTCTCTTCTTCTTCTTAAAACTGAATAATTTTTAAGTGAGCACAATATCAATATTGCTCACCATACCGAATATAACTTAGGATATCATAGGTATAAAAAAAATAATTCGAAAAAACTTCAAAAGCACAATAAATCAGGTGTTTATAAAATTGCATTACATAAAGTGAACAAGGAAAATTCTTTAATAATTTGAAAAATTATCAAACAACTTTCCAAGGAAGCTGGTTATACGTAGGTATTCCGCAACGCAAAATCTGCATCCACAATCGAACGGTGAATTATAGAAATTGTCAAGTCACCCCGACTCAAAATCTGTATACAGCTGTTTCGATCTTGTGAATGCAGATTTTGCGTTGCGGAATACCTACGTATAACCAGCTTCCTTGGAAAGTTGTTTGATAATTTTTCAAATTATTAAAGAATTTTCTTTGTTCACTTTATGTAATGTATGAAATTGACCATGGTCGACAGGTTTGTTTTTCATGATTTCATTGTTGTATTTTGCGTATTACGCTGCTAGAATATTCGGAGCGCGCTCTCGTGAGTATATCCAAAGGTTTTGAATCACTATGTTAGTGTGCCTTGGAATCATATACACCACTGTTGTAGAGTAGATATCTTCATATCAGGAGGTACGTGTTTAAGCCACAAATTTCTGCATTTTCAAACTAAGCCGTGAATTGTTGTTTCCCAATACCTTTGGTTATCCAGACAGTGTTACTGACCACGATTTGTATTGGGGAACAATTAGAAATTTGTTAATTCACTCCGAGTCAAATAAGCTGCACTAATGAGATCTAACAAGATCGAAACAGCTGTATGCAGATTTTGAGTCGAGGTGACTTGACAATTTCTATAATTCACCGTTCGATTGTGAATGCAGATTTTGCGTTGCGGAATACGTAGAACCAGCTTCCTTGGAAAGTTGTTTGATAATTTTTTAAATTATTAAAGAATTTTCCTTGTTCACTTTATGTAATGTATGAAATTGACCATAGTCGACAAGTATGTTTTTCATGATTTCTTATAAAATTGATTGTTGTGATTGTGTTAAGTTTTATATTGGTCAGAAATTTCTAACCAGAATTTCAGGCCACAAACACAGCTTTGTTAATCAAGAGTCGGATTCATATTATTGAAACCATTTAATGCAAGGAAATCACAAATTCAATTATGATTGTAAAATATTAAAAGCTGAAGGTGAGGCAATCAAACTGAGATTATTACAGATTGACAAATACAAGCATTTATTTCTACTATTAAATAGCTAAATTGATCATACCACAACCCCTCTTCTTAATTCAAAACTACCTGAGTAGCAGTTGAAAATGGTATTCCCTCTCTTACTAATTATTTGTATCCATATTTGTATTTACCCTTTCTACCCAATTCGTTATTTATTTATTTCTTGTATTGAATATATCCGAAAACTGTAATCATTTCGCACTCAGCATCTGAAGATGCTGAAGTTTAATAGCAACTAAAACTCATATAAACTCATATAAAAAATCAGGAAGTTGAACTATAAACCTATTTTTAATAATATATTAGTAAAATGTGAGTAGGTATATAGAGATATCTTTTCATTTTGTATCGGCTGTAAATTTTTCTGAAGAATTTGGTAATAAAATAAATGTTTGAAGAAAAACGAATACCTACTCAAATAAAATATCTGAAGGATTTATGTGAAAAAACTTCGTGCTACTAACACAACTTAGAACTTTCGTCCACGTATTCTTTTAAGTATAGAGAAACAATCCCGAAAAAGCCTTCTAAATGCTCTAATGAATAAATCGAACACTTTATGTTGTAAGATGACCGTTCAGATGCTCTCTTTATAACCAGTTGTTTTATTTATTACAACAGCAACAGTCCACGCGTTTCGGACTCACAGAGAGCGTCATGAATTATTCAGGCGTTTCGGTATATGTTCTTGTTATCTTCAGTTCTTGTACCTACAGCTTTTGTTCTAGCTCAATATATATTCCAGGGAAAAGTTAGTACATTACGAGTATCGCTACTGAATGACACGAAAGAAAACTCCTTTCGTTGTTTCATTTTCATGAGCCATTGAAAAAACGTAAAATAAAACGAATACCTTGAATAGTGCTTGAAACACATTGAATTGGTAAAATGAAATTGTGGTGATAAACATTTTTTCAAAAAGCTTTTGATGCCTAATCTTTTGAAATAAAATTTTCTGGGAAATTTTGAAATTTGTAAAGCCATATTTGGTAATCAATCGAGGTAACACTTTAATTTTCATAGCGACATATCTGCCTTAACCTCTAAAATTTTTGATTATCTTCCTAAATAGAGCTGATTTTCTGTACTTTTTATGATTTTAATCAGTTTTTGCTAGGTATATCAATTTAGATTATTTCTTCTATCTTCATTGAGACGCTGGTTTTCATATAGTATCCAGTTTGAAAAATCTATTCATTCAATCAAGATTTTTTTCCAGTTTCGAACCAGCTTTCCGTCTAAGTCATACGAAACTATCTACTTACAAACTTTCAACCTTATTGCTACAAAATAGGGCCACTTACCGTGTAATAAAGATTTATTTCTTTTCCCGGGGAGTCAACCCCCAACCAATGAATACCAAAAGGAATCCCATCCAAGATATCATACGAAAATACCTATTTACAAACTTTCAACACTATTGCTCCAAAATTGCGCCCTTTGTCGTCTCACTTTGACAACGGGCACCAATTTTAATAAGCAGTTTTTTAAAGTGAAAACCTTCTAAAAAGTAGGGGCTTGTAGTCTGGTAAATCTAGCTATTTAGCAAGAGGCCTGAATTTGTATATTTGTCGATCTGTAAGGATGATATGAATTTAAGTTTTATTGGCATTTAATCTTTAAAAATTTGAATTGAATGTGGTGTTTTCATGGATTAAAGGGATGCATAAATAACATGAATCCGACTTCAACAAATCTCGCTCATCAGTGGCGGATCCACGGGGGGGTCCTCGGTCCGAACCCCAGGAGGGTCCGAGCCCGATTGGACCTGAATTTGAATCCTGATATTCTGTCGCCAAAAATTTGCATATTATATTTTTACGATTCAAAAATTTCAAAAAAGATTGTATTTGCAAATAAAATGATTTCTCGTATTTTGGTCATACATGATATTGTTATTAAATTCAGTTTACTAACATTATATTAGCGATAGTGGCGAAAACTAGGAAAATCTTATCGTTTTGAAATTCCGCGGTTTTTTGAAAGAATTCTTGCAGAATTTCGTCTTCTGTTAGTCCCAATTTGTGGATGGATACTCAAAGAAGCGAGTCCATTTCAGGCGCTCCCGTCCCATTGTACTTCTAAGATTAGTTTTTTATTCTTCTCAGGTCGAAATGATCGTTCTGGAGTTGCTGTTGTTACGGGTAACACTGCCAATACTCGTAAGATCGTTTCACGTTTTTGAAGCATTTTCATTGATTGACCTAAAAATAACGTGAAAAAATTGAATATTTAGCATTCGATCGGTGATATAAAACTGATACTGGAAGTGAAAATTCCGATCTAAAGTTACTCACTGATAATGCATCGAGCGCATTTTGATATTTTGATCGGAGATCCGTTGCCTCCACATTTTGATCTCTGAGATAAAATTCCTTTCTGAAAACAGTCCAATATTTCGTCATAAAAAACTTGTGAAAAATCTGTCGCATTTTTCCTCATCAAATTCCTGTTTGGAAGGAACATAGTTGTCCGAAACTGTAGAAGATCGATTGTGTTTTTCGAACCGACTTTCGAGATGGAAAATGTAAGTATCCAAGAATGGAATGTAGAAGGCAATTTTGCAATAATCTTCGACCGTTTTGTGTATTCGATGTTGCAACGTTTTTTTTGTTGACTGCAACGACGAGCAATTTCATATCATTTCGTATTGAACAGATTTTCAGCAACATTGTCGTAAATGATACGAAAATTTGAATCAACGTTTTCCCGCTTTTCCTTGATATCATTCGTGGCATCATCAGCTAACTTCGTGCTTCTCCTAGATCTTGATTTTTCGTCTGCATTCCGACTCAGAGCAAGACGATAGAATTGATCGATTCCTTATATGACAGAAATTTGAAATTCGATGTCAAAATCGCGGTCAAAGCTGAATAGTTTTTGTGAAGTATCATCGATCTTTCCAATTTTTTATTTCTTCCAAGCTTCAATAATCGGCCGGTTGAAGTCCAGGTAAGTTGAAACTGCTTCATGAGACTGAGCCCATCTCGTAACAGCGAAAGAATTCAATTTTTCTTCCCTCCATCACTCTTTTTCGGCATTTCAAATTTCTTCCTTCAAAAAATGCTTTGTCTCTTGGCAGTGAAAAAAATGCTTCGATTGTTCGATAGTTCCTAACGCATGTTTTTATACCCTGATACTCCGGCAAGCCGCATTAATGCCAAACTGAAGCTATGGGCGGCACAATGAACGTAGATTGCCAGAGGAAAATGAGACCTGATATGGGCTTGTACTCCTTTGACTTCGCCACTCATAACTGTGCACCGTAGTATCCTTGACCAAGCATGAATGAACAATCAACGCCGATATCGAGTAAATAATTCCTTATAGTGTTTCCTAAGCCTTTGCCGAGAAACGTCGAACACTGAACAAATCCAAGAAATCCTCGCAGATATTCAATTTCGGTATCCAAGTATCGTACGCACATGGAAAGTTGCTCTATGCTGAAATATCAGTCGATTCGTCCGCCAAAAATTGAAAAATCCTTTCGCTTCGTTCACTTTGGCAACAATTTTTTTCTGATCAGTATGTTGACAAGTTTCGATTATTTCATTCTGAATTGTTTTGCTGTAAATACGTTGCATTTTTCGAGCTGTTGCTTCAGAATATTGTCACTCTTCAGCTCGATAACGTAAAATTGCACGAAAATTCCCTTCGTTGGAGGATTCTTTGTCAGTTTCATTGCCAATCCTAGCTTATACAAAGGTCCATCGTCTCTGTGACCACGAACAGCCATCCCTTGCCTGCCACACAAAACAATAGCGCCAACTATGGGTTTAAGTCTCTCATAATTTTCTTTCATGGTTTTTTCCTTCTGCTCGTCGATCATCAAATCAATGGGCTTACTTCTTCCAAGTTAATATCGCGTAGAGTGTTACAATACCGAAAAAAAGATTTTGTATGATAATCGAGATTTTCGTGGTTCGGAAGGTTTCTTTCGCATGCTTCCAAACATTGAACGGTTTAGTAACGAGCTTTCCTAGCTTGACATCATGTGTTCCACGGCTTTAACACCAAAAGCTACGCAGTACTTACAATATCCACCGTCTTCTTTGCAGAATATGCTAATCAAGCTAAACTCTTCCAACCATTTCGTTTGAAATGATAAACTTTTGACACCAGCTTTTGATTTCGGAAAATTGAAATTTGGCCGATGTCTCCATGAATCATCGATAATTTTGAGTAATTCGTCTGGATTTGGGTGCTTCCGCAATTTCGAGCAACGACGCCTATGTCGTTTTTAGGAAATGCACGTTTTATTTAATTTGGGGTTGATGCATTTTTTTCAGTCAGTCGCTCGCTGGGAACTGACACATCATGAGAACTGGTAGTGTGTTTGAAAAATGAATCTCTGCTGATTCGACTGTCTACTCAAAGTACTTTCTCCAGCATTCAACTTCGATTCTCAATCTTATTCTGAAAAGTATATGACAAAACTTCAATTCGTTTTCCATTTACGATCCACGGTTCATTCATATTATTATATTATATTATATTATCAGATAATCATTTCCAAATGAGTACTTTATATTACTCCTAACAAAATATTTTACGCTTGATCTAGTACATTAACAAGTGAAATTGTTTGAAAAATGATTTTCGAAAAACGCATAAGGGGAGGTTATGTTGTAGCTGTCAATAAGTGTGATTTTGGTGGACTGATCCTCGAGTGACTGTGTTTGCTGTGGTGATTGTGGTGGGATACTTAGAATACTGCGATATAGAGGGAAAGTCACCGCGCACCGAAGGATCAGTCAGACCAACAATCAACACAATTGACTAGCTACAACATAACCTCACTTATGCGTTTTCGAAAATCATTTTTGAAAACAATTTCTAATTGTTTTGTCCAATTCGCGTAAGTCCGAACTATTTTAAGCAACTAACTTCATCCCCGGCCACTTTTTTCATGTGAGAAAACATGGATTACCGGATATCAACAAGTCCAACGTACCAACTTTCAAAACACATTTTTTAAATAATTATTCATTTGAACAAACTCTCCATATTCAACAAAAAATCGCATCGGGACGTCCTTCCCCTTGAAATACACCCTTGTTTCCAATTTTTTTTTTTCTCATTTGGCCGGGGCAGCCAAACTATACAAATACCGCATTTTTTAACTTACCGATTTCTTCTTTTTTTTCTTCTCTGGTTTCAGATCCGGGATCAAGACGAGTGAAATAAGCGAATAAATTTCTCTTCATGTTCTTAGCTCGACTCAAACGGAATGAGACCGATAAAATTCTCCAACCTTTCGTATCTCCTCAAAATACTGACACAGTTAATCACAAATCACTACAGATCACGACAAAATGACTGAATGACAGATGCATTTTGTTACAGTAAAAGTTCGGGGAAAATCCCACGCCGCGGCGCTGCATCGCAGTATTGTTGCGCGCTAATTTAAAATGTCGAACACGTGAGATATGTAATACAGAAAATGACATTTCTTGAATGTACATATTTTCATATTCTGGATTTTACGTATTGTTACTACAACGCATAATAAATATATGCTTTGATTGTTTATACCTTCAATTACGGCGCATATATCTATAGATATATGCGCCGTATGTATATATATGTATGCACATATATGTAAAAAAAAATTATATACTCTGTCGTGAAGAGGATGTTCTGAATTAAAACGTATGTACACACAAGGGACATTATCATAGTTTTATGCGGGATGTAATGAGAGAATTAGAAAATGAGGTTATGGTTAGGCAGAAATTTTTTGGACCCCCCCCTCGTCGAGATCCTAGATCCGCCACTGCCGCTCATATTCTGAAATTCTGGCTGAAAGCTCCCGAAATTTTCACAAATGTAAAACCTATCACAACTACTACATTTAATTTTCTTCTTCACTGATTTTTGTTTTTTTATTCTTGTGATAATACTTTTGCTACAAAACAATCTTAATTCAATGTTTCCAATGATATAAAAAAAATTCCTATATTATTCGTTGTAACGTGATCCATTGAAGTATACATAGGGTGTTTCAATAAATGCAACAGATTGAAAACCCTTATAGAAAAATTATGATTTAATAATTTTTAATTCGGTTTACAATCCAATACATATGATGTATCACTGAGTATGGTTGTTATACTAAATTTACTCTCCTCCGACAGAATTTCACATAAAATTAATAAATTCGAAGGAAACTCAATTTTGTTCAAATTCTCATCCTCAGTGTTGATGTTTCTAAAGTATCAAAATGTTACTCCTGCACCTGGTATATCCACCTCATTGACTACCAAATGCCCATTCAACCACTCAGAACTTTCCACTTCTCATTTCCATCATCTCGTTTGCATACAAAAAATGGAACTGATGGCAAATACTGAAAACCATCTACGAAATCATAAAATTGCGTTTGGATTCGTCAGCTTCCCCCCACACCGCCTCAAACTCCTCCGATTAATATTCAGATCACATCGCAAGTATTTGAGAATAGATCCCTTTGGAATTCAAATGATATCTTGAAGATGTGTTCGTTTTATTTCGAGCAGACTCTATCAAAATGTCATCATATACTGAAAGACGTAAAATCCAATTTATGGTGATGATGAATGGACTCAAAATTATAAAGTTTATGAAGTCTCTCGCTGTATCTTCTTCTCGGAAATGAGGAGAATTGAGGATTCTGGTTACACTTTCGGAACAGTCAAAATCGATGATAGAAAATTGCCCTCTTAATTGAGTTTTGCCACATCAGATATGCCTTGTATGTTAAATTTGTCTCCTTCGTTATTCCGTTCTTAGTAAGAAGAGAGGGGTTAGTACGTGAAAAATTAACGTTGAACGTGCATGCCAGTTGGCAATAATGCAGAAATGCTCATAACAAACACAGAACAATTAAAAATATTACACACATGAAGTCCAGACATGATAGATCTCTTGATGAGAAACCTTATTTAGAGTAGTTGTATATAGGTAGGTACTGATGGAAAAATTTCAAGAGAGAAAATTATCTTAAAATTTAAAGCCATTGAATAACATTTCAATAAAACTGACTGTAGTACTTCCAATATATACAAAAATCGCATTTATCGACATCATAAAGATGGATGATATAGACAAGGCAAATTACTAACTTAAGAACAAGAGACTGCTGCTTCTATCATCAATATTACAAACTCGAGCAGTTATTCGTCACATTTCTTCTTCTTCTAAAATCGCAGAAAATATTAACCATGTCAAAGATCAGAAATGAGAGGAACCTTGGAATGAACCAACTTATCTGGGGGGATCTTTGATGATTTTCAGTCATCAAACTGGAGAAGAGAGGTGTATCTATAAGTGCATTCAGTGTTTATTCATTGATCACCCGAAATCACCCAAATCAGAAGGTATCCCCTCAGTCACTAGGTGGCGACAAAAAAACTCGACAGAAATATTGAAAATTATTTTTTTCTTTTCATTTTGCCTTGTATTGAATCATGTTTTTGTTTTATTCAAACGTTTATTTATTAACTTTATTATCTCTTATCGTATCCTCCTTATCATTCTACAATTATACTCAACGTAATTTTAAAAATCTTCCACTCTTCGCTTCAAAACTCTAGGAGAGTTTGAGCTAGTTCGGCAGTAAGAAAGATATACATTTGATAACTGAAATATTTTGCTGAATTAAGTGGTTTCATAGTTTGTACAAGAGATCAAACAACAACTTCTTTCATCATGCGATACTGTATCCTTAAAAGTTATTCAAATTTATCTACATTTGTTCACTAAAGAGTAGCTTAAAAGATGACTATAAAATTTTCCCTTGTCCAATAAAAACACTAATACTTCGATATTGCTTAGGGATGAGAAAAGTCGAATATGAATAAACGAGAATACGCCTTTAAATACTCTCTTTATATGCAGGAAAGGAATATCGTTAAACTTTGAGAATATTCATTTTATGAGAAAAACGTTTCATGGGTATATCCAATATGAAATATATTTTGCAAATCCAAAATCAATTATATTTTGCAGATCAGATAAAAGCAACAAAATACGAATATTATTCTTGGCTAGATTGACTTCAAGAAAAATGAGCTTTGTCTCTTTCATAAGAACTGTTCAAAAACTAACAACCCTAGAAAAATCTAACAAATTTTTAAACAAATTCAATCGAAAAATCTCGTTACTTTATTTTTATGACCAGAAAGTGTCCTCGATAAACTCGATATTTTTAGTGACATATTCAAATTAAATATACTGTAAAGGTTATTTACCACATAAATATTTTAAAGATACATATTAAATTTACTAGGCAAACGTGTCGTTTGACAAAACATAAAAGGTGGTAATATGCATTTTCAATACGAATATCTTAGAAAACTTTATCTGGTATCGTTAAATTTGTTTATTTCCATTAAAAGAAGTTCCTTTTACGTGGTATCCGTCTTATTAAAGTTATCATGGTATCTTATGAGTAAAATACTGTCGATATTGAAGTGCCACCAAATGCTGCAATTCAAATGTTAATTCCAGCAATAATTCCATTGCATATATCACTCTACTGCACCAGTACGATAAAGAAGCTCATGATTTCAAGTATGTCATTACGGCATTATTAATAGGACATAAAGTTCGACATTGCACAACGATATTAGATATTTATGTACTACCACTGTATATTTAATATAAAATGCCAAGGATTCGTATTCATATTTTGTGGCATCATGGAATTGATCGTTTGAGAAGTATCGTATATCTCAGAGTCTGGTTTGGGTATTATAACTGATTGTAACCGCGGTGACATATCGAGGAACAACTGCTCATTAAAAATGGAATATTTCGTTTAGTGTGCTTCTGATACTTCTATGGTTTGGATGAGTCCTTTTTTCTTTGCTTTGTTACATGCATTTAATAATTTTGTAGATTTTGAATCTATACAGTGATACTTATATACCAAAAATGGAAATGGTTTTTTTTGTTTAACTTAACTTAGAACTATATGCACTAATAGAAGAAACTTTTGGATTCATTGCTGGTAAATATTAAAGATAATGAGTGGAAAAAATTTTGACAGTCATAAGGGCTGCCGATATAAGTGGAAACTCAAAACAACAAAATAACTATGATTTTTTAAATTTTTTAAACCAATTACAGTCTCAATTGATTGAATTACTTCATTTGTAAAACGACGAGAAAACAAGAAATATCTACGTGAAAATGGCGGCGATTAAAAAATTTTTACCGAATTTTGATAGTTTCATTCGGCCACCACTCAAGATTTTTGGCTCATTTGACGTGATAGGAGCCGCTGGAGATGCTAATATGTAAGGGGAAATATATATATATATATATATATATATATATATATATATATATATATAAATATCTATATATATATATATATATATATATAATATATATATATATATATATTTCCCCTTACATATTAGCATCTCCAGCGGCTCCTATCACGTCAAATGAGCCAAAAATCTTGAGTGGTGGCCGAATGAAACTATCAAAATTCGGTAAAATTTTTTTAATCGCCGCCATTTTCACGTAGATATTTCTTGTTTTCTCGTCGTTTTACAAATGAAGTAATTCAATCAATTAAGACTGTAATTGGTTTAAAAAATTTAAAAAAACATATATATAAATATATATATATATATATATATATATATATATATATATATATATATATATATATATGTATATATATATATATATATATATATATATATATAATATATATATATATATATATATATATATATATATATATATATATATATCTACCAATATCTATATATATATATATATATATATATATATATATATATATATATAATATATGTATATAAATATCTATATATATAATCGATATATATATATATATATATATATATATATATATATATATATATATATATATATATATATATATATACTAGCTGACCCGGCAAACGTTGTTCTGCTATATAAATTATTTTTATCTATCTATATTTCTATCTATTCATCTATCTGCCGATGTATATCTACCTATCTAACTATTTATGTATCTATCTATCTAGATAGTTATCTGTCTTTCTATCTATCTATCTACATATCTATCTAACCCGGCATACGTTGTTCTGCCATAAAAATTATTTTTATCTATCTGTCTTCCTATATATTCATCTATCTGCTAATGTATCTTTATCTATCTATCTATCTAACTATATATCTATCTATCTATCTACATATCTATCTATCTATCTATCTGACCCGGCAAACGTTGTTCTGCCATATAAATTATTTTTATCTATCTAAATAGGGGTTGATCGTAGATGGGTGAAAATTTAGGGTTTTATATATTTTTGAATGCTGTATCATAAAAAAATAGAACAGAAAATTTTGTCAGAAAAATAAAGAAAAAAATTAAGGGGTGGACTACCCTTAACATTTAGGGGGATGAAAAATAGATTTTGTCGGATTCTCAGACCTAACCGATATGCACACAAAATTTCATGAGAATCGGTCGAGTCATTTCGAAGGAGTTTAACAAATAAAAAATAAGGGTTGATCGTAGAAGGGTGAAAATTTAGGATTGTATGTATTTTTGTATGCTGTATCATAAAAAAATGAAAACAAAAAATTTTGTCTAAAAAGTAAAATAAAAAATTTAATGGGATGAAAAATAGATGTTGGCCGATTCTCAGACCTACTCAATATGCTCACAAAATTTCATGAGAATCGGTCAAGCCGTTTCGGAGGAGTATGGGAACTGAAACTGTGACACGAGAATTTTATATATAAGATATATATATGTCACCGGAAGATAACGAGATCCGCAAGTTTATAAATTTCCTAGGAAATTTATAAACTTTCGTAGGATTCTAACGAGAGATAAATTGTGTTATTTTACGCCAACATATTCGCAAATTTATCAATTTGCGACGTCTCGTCGTAAGTTTATAAACTAACGGATATCCATTCGTAAGATTCTAAACGGTTCGACCAATCACAGAAGAGCTTTTAATTTTACGCTTCTTTAAAATACGGCAAATAACACACTGCTCTCTGATTGGTCGATGTTGACAGTGGCAAAGCTTGTGTCCATAGACTTAGGTACAATCAGACTTGCCAAACTATGAATTTATCAGTTTCGATTACCTACCTAACACTATTTTCACTTTTAAACTAGGTAGGTTCCTATAATACAGGTTTCATTTTTTACATAATATGCTAATGAGCCCTACTTCACTCCACCAAAATAAAACAACAGAAATAATGTTTCACGATATTAAAGAGGTTAATAAAGAGGAAAAAACAATCGTAAGACATTTTAATGACATTTTTAATTTTTTCCTCTATACATTCCGATTTCTTACTATCATCATGGCCACTATAAAACTTCCGTAGCTCTGTGGTAAATTTCATTTCGTCAACAAATTTTCTAGCATCTACCGCTCTATCTTCACCATTTTGGCTGTCCGTAGCTTCTAGGTCGTTCAATATGGGTATAGTTTAGTAACCTTAACAAAATAAAACTATTTTCACAGTTCCAACACAGTTATAATATTAAAAACTTTACAAAACCACACGAGCAACCGGTTTGTTTATGTTGCGTGGAGGCGGTGGAGAGGAAGCAAAAGGAACACGTGACTTATTCAACCAATCAGAGCGCACACGGCGTTTGGTTGTTGCTTACTTATTATTTACGCGAGTTCGGTAAGTTCATCAATTTGCGAAAATGTGGGCGTAAAATAATACAATTTATCTCTGGTTTAGATTCCTACGAAGGTTTATAAATTTCCTAGGACATTTATAAACTTGCGGCTCTTGTTATTTTTCGGTGACATATATATATATATATATATATATATATACATGTTTATATATTATATATATATATATATATATATATATATATATATATATATATATATATATATATATAAAAAAAATATATATATATATATATATATATATATATATATATATATATATATATATATATATATATATATATATATATATATATATATATATCAGACATGAAAAAATCGTGAAATAGGAATTCTGAAACGGATAGAAAAACTACTCTTACACCTGACTGTTTTCCTTTGATATACTGCAATAGTATGTATTTTATGGGAAAAAACGACTAAAAACGAAAATATACCACTGGAAATTTCCTATTTTTAAACATGCCACCGCTTTCACAAGCAGCAATAAGAAACAGACTGTGAGATTTCCCATTAAGACCAATTTCACGGTTCCACAAAATATGAATACAAAATCAGGGGATGTGAGAATAATTTGTATGAACACCAGCATTCAGAAATTAGTTTAGTCTACAAAAATCTTTTATTAACCTGAAAGCAATCCAAAATAATCCTAAATTAAATTTGTTATTTATCGAGAAATTGTTCCCTGTGTTTAATTTTGAATTGTTTTTATTTAAATTAATATATATTCAAAACAGTGAAGTAATGAATTCAAATTACATAACTACAAGTTCCATTGTTTCCATTGAAAAAAAAAATTTATTAAGTAGGTAGGTACCGATAGTAATTTTTTTCGAGTTAGGCCACTGAGTTGTAGTTTGAAGTAAATTACAAAGTTCTATTCATGATGATTGATTTCACACAACTGCTAGTTTTCGTTACATCTACAGAATTTAAATATTTTCTTACTTAATTGCCCCTAATTCACCAAGAGTTTGTTGCGACCTCCTTATTTTGAGTTTATTGAGGTAAACAAACAGCATGGATGGAATGGAAAATAATAAACATCTTGTTGCATTTTAGTCCCCTGACATAAGTTAGTGCAAATTTTCAGGAACATAAAGGGATTATTTGTTGAGCTTTGAGCAATACATTTCTGATTTATTCTTCATTCAGTGAGAATGAGGATTGGCTTCGAGCGCGAACAGATATTTCGTATATTGCGAGAAATAGACGCTTATGATCGACTGAAAGCCTTTTCAAATCGAAAATAATATCAAAATATGCCTTATTGTCTTCAATATTATACAATTTATTGATAAAGCAAAAATATGAAAACTTAAAAATGTGAAAACATAGAAATAAAATCACATGAAGCAAAAAATATAAGAACTAAACAATGTAAAACATAAAAACAAAAACACATTAAGCGCAAAATATAAGAACTGAACAATGTGTACTGAAAACTCATAAAACCACATTTTCAGACAAAATATATAAAAAATTTATATAATTAAAAATAAAAGAGAGTGTCAAAATCTTTTTAATTTTTTTGTTAAATTCCAAGCAAAGTCAAACATAAAGTATTTGCTGACCCCTTCAGCAAAATAATCTAAAAAAGCAACTAGGTATCAATTGAAATATATGATATAAAAATATTTTACGAATCCATCAATTTCATAATGAAACACTACATATAACAATTTTCTCACAAATATTTCAATTATAATGCACGATGCACGTCTTAAAATACTTTTTCTTCTTCGTTAGATGCCGACTGAATCACATGATAACATTCTAAAGATTCAGATATTAGTAAACAATCTTATTTATCTAAGAACTAAAATACTTGGGGAATTGGATCCAAACTACTACCAGGTACTGCATTATTGAACAGGTTGAGGTAAACCTCACTATTTAGAAGAAAACCAGAATTCTTAAAAGTATTGATTTGAAAATTTCAGGAGATTTAATATTAAATAGGAAGAAAAAAAAATAATATAGACGTACTCCTAATGCAATTAAGTTTGCGTAAATCTCTTAAAATGAGCGTTTTTATTTCGATCGGATTTTTTTTCCGGAATATCAAAAGTAAACAAAATTATAATTTTTCAAGTTATGTAAGATCCCTTTTCAATTAAGTTTTGGACTACATCCAATCTCGGGTATTTTCACAGTAGGTGTTTAAATAAATAAGTGTAGTAGCTCATGATTTAATTTCATTTACCTATGAATAATATTAGGTATAACAAAGTTTATTCTAAAAACTTTTCAGGTATTATGATGTATTTTAGAAATGATGAAATGAAATTGTTCCCATAGGATTCTCTATATTTTCCATAGGAGCAATACATTTATATTATCTCACTATACGAAGCTGCGAAATTTGGAGTGGGATACAAATACAATTCTTTAATATATTCCCCTAATTCCAAGTTAGGATTCATGAGAAAAAGTATTCATTTGACGATAAAATTTTACCTACAAAAGAAGTTAATCCTTCATTTTTATCATTGTAACCTCAGCCACATTGGAAAAAGAAATTTCGTGGTTTGAATAAACTTAATCCCTAGGGCAGTACGGATCCAGACGCATTCAAAATTTGTTAGTGAAGAGCTTGGAGGTTAGGTAGAAATTATAATAATTGTAGATGCAGGAGAAACTTTTGATCATGTTCATAGTTTTCGTGGGGACTGATATGAAATGATTATCGCCTACACTTCTCTGGTACTAATAAGCACAATAGTGATATTTAAAATAAAAACACTTGGCTTTAAGTTTCACAAATATATTGAATAAAAATTAACAATTACATTAGTCTACTAGTTTCGGGTTATGGGCCCATTATCAAGACTGAGCAGAAAAATACTTAACAAGCTCATTTATAATATTGATTGTAGTAGAGGGGAAATTTGGTATTCAACTTGTTCATTTACGATGGGGTAATTCCTCTTAATGGCACTACTAATTTCTAAAATTTCCAACAGGTCAAGACGTTTGCCCTTTTTACCTGGGTGGAGGCATATCGTTTTCTCGAAGTCGATGAAATGGTTAAATTTTATACAATGCTCTGAGAAACCAGTGGTGTTTTTGTTAAACAAAATTGACTTTTTATGTTCTTCTACGCGAGTGTTGATTTTTCTGCCTGTTTGTCCGATATAAAAGGATGGGCATTCATTACAAAAGATTTTGTAAACACCACTGTTTTCTCCAATATTGTTCCTATCCTTGTTATTGACTAAGAGTGACTTTAAATTACGTTTATTTGTTCATATGCTTTTAATACCGTTTTGTGATAATCTGTTGATGATTTTATTACTAATTCCTGGAATATAGTTTATTAAATGATATTTTTGTTCGCTTTTTATTACTGGTGAGGGATAAATTGAATTTAGAATATTCTTATGTCGTTTTTTCTTTATCATTTGATCAATCAAGATGTCTTTATAGCCGTTATTTATTGCTAATAATTTTAAAATATTAGCTTCTTTAGTGAAATTTTCTTCAGAAAGAGGAATGGCAAAAAGTCTATGTATGAATGAGTGAAATGCACTTAATTTAATTTTAATTGGTTGACTGCTATCATTGTGTATTAGCGTATCTGTAAAAGTAGGTTTTCTGTAGATATTAAATGTAAGAGCATGTTCTTTTCTAGTTATTTGGATATCTAAAAAGTTAAGGGAATGTTGTTCATTTTCTATTTCTTTTGTGAATTGAATTGAAGGGTGAAAAGAGTTAATGTATTTGAGAAAATTATCTAACTGTCTATCCGTCCCACACCATTCACAAAAAATGTCATCAACATAACGCCGCCATAATAAAACATTACTAATCAGGCTGTTTGTAGATTCAAAGATTTTATCCTCTAAGTCAGACATAAAGATTTCACTGAGAAGAGGTGATAACGGTGAACCCATTGGCAAACCATCTGACTGTTGATAAACTATGCCATTAAATTCAAAATAACTTTGTTTTAGACATAGAGTCGATGCCGAAATCATTTCCTGAACTATTTCGGGTGATATATCACTATTTGCATTCAAATCCCCTCTAATGATTTTTTTCAATTCATTGTTCGGAATAGAAGGAAATAAATTTATTACGTCAAAAGAGATTAATTTTGCATTGAGTGGAATCTTGAGATTTTTCAACTGATTAATGAGCTGTAAAGAGTTTTTTATACTGTAAGTAGGGTTGAATTGTATTAATGAAGGTAGTTTTTTATTTAGATATTGACATATTTTATAGGCGGGTGCATTTATGTAAGATACTATTGGACGCATAGGACAGTCAGGTTTATGTATCTTAGGTAGAGTGTATAATCTCGGAATTTGCGGATTCATCGTGGACAAAATTGCAAGATTGGTATGTGAAAAAATATTTGGGCAATTCTTAATGAGATATTTCACTTCTGATTGGTATTTCATTGTAGGATCATTTTTGAGTTTAATGAAGTTATTGGAGTTGAATAGATTTTCAGTTTTTTCTACATAAGTTTTTTTGTCCAAAATAGTGACAGTATTACCTTTGTCCGCTTTACATATTATTAAGTTGTTTTCTGAAATTTTTGATTTTAACTGATAATATTCAATTCATGAATTGAATAAGTATTATCAAACAGTTAAAATCAAAAATTTCAGAAAACAACTTAATAATATGTAAAGCGGACAAAGGTAATACTGTCACTATTTTGGACAAAAAAACTTTTGTAGAAAAAACTGAAAATCTATTCAACTCCAATAACTTCATTAAACTCAAAAATGATCCTACAATGAAATACCAATCAGAAGTAAAATATCTCATTAAGAATTGCCCAAATATTTTTTCACATACCAATCTTGCAATTTTGTCCACGATGAATCCGCAAATTCCGAGGTTATACACTCTACCTAAGATACATAAACCTGACTGTCCTATGCGTCCAATAGTATCTTACATAAATGCACCCGCCTATAAAATATGTCAATATCTAAATAAAAAACTACCTTCATTAATACAATTCAACCCTACTTACAGTATAAAAAACTCTTTACAGCTCATTAATCAGTTGAAAAATCTCAAGATTCCACTCAATGCAAAATTAATCTCTTTTGACGTAATAAATTCATTTCCTTCTATTCCGAACAATGAATTGAAAAATATCATTAGAAGGGATTTGAATTCAAATAGTGATATATCACCCGAAATAGTTCAGGAAATGATTTCGGCATCGACTCTATGTCTAAAACAAAGTTATTTTGAATTTAATGGCATAGTTTATCAACAGTCAGATGGTTTGCCAATGGGTTCACCGTTATCACCTCTTCTCAGTGAAGTCTTTATGTCTGACTTAGAGGATAAAATCTTTGAATCTACAAACAGCCTGATTAGTAATGTTTTATTATGGCGGCGTTATGTTGATGACATTTTTTGTAAATGGTGTGGGACGGATAGACAGTTAGATAATTTTCTCAAATACATTAACTCTTTTCACCCTTCAATTCAATTCACAAAAGAAATAGAAAATGAACAACATTCCCTTAACTTTTTAGATATCCAAATAACTAGAAAAGAACATGCTCTTACATTTAATATCTACAGAAAACCTACTTTTACAGATACGCTAATACATAATGATAGCAGTCAACCAATTAAAATTAAATTAAGTGAATTTCACTCATTCATACATAGACTTTTTGCCATTCCGCTTTCTGAAGAAAATTTCACTAAGGAAGTTAATATTTTAAAATTATTAGCAATAAATAACGGCTATAAAGACATCTTGATTGATCAAATGATAAATAAAAAACGACATAAGAATATTCTAAATTCAATTTATCCCTCACCAGTGATAAAAAGCGAACAAAAATATCATTTAATAAACTATATTCCAGGAATTAGTAATAAAATCATCAACAGATTATCACAAAACGGTATTAAAAGCATATGTACAAATAAACGTAATTTAAAGTCACTCTTAGTCAATAACAAGGATAGGAACAATATTGGAGAAAACAGTGGTGTTTACAAAATCTTTTGTAATGAATGCCCATCCTTTTATATCGGACAAACAGGCAGAAAAATCAACACTCGCGTAGAAGAACATAAAAAGTCAATTTTGTTTAACAAAAACACCACTGGTTTCTCAGAGCATGGTATAAAATTTAACCATTTCATCGACTTCGAGAAAACAATATGCCTCCGCCCAGGTAAAAAGGGCAAACGTCTTGACCTGTTGGAAATTTTAGAAATTAGTAGTGCCATTAAGAGGAATTACCCCATCGTAAATGAACAAGTTGAATACCAAATTTCCCCTCTACTACAATCAATATTATAAATGAGCTTGTTAAGTATTTTTCTGTTCAGTCTTGATAATGGGCCCATAGGTAACCCGAAACTAGTTGACTAATGTGATTGTTAATTTTTATTCAATATATTTGTGAAACTTAAAGCCAAGTGTTTTTATTTTAAATATCAATATTTAATCATGTTTCACCAAGTGATAAGCGAAACTTCAATATAAGCACAATAGTATTTATTTTTTGATAATTTGTGAAGGTTTCAAGCAAAACCCCATATAGCTGACAAACAAATATATAGGTATGTAAATATAAAAATTTTAATATAAATTTTGAATATATCAATTGTCTAATATAGAATAGTTTATTAGAATTGAAATGAAAATATTGGTGATTTAAATTTGCTATATTTAATAACATGAATATATATTGTTTAAGTAAGGGCTACTTGTCATGAAAAAACAAATCATTTTTTTATTATTATTATTATTTATATTTAGTATTAAGAGTTATATTGAAAGATGTGGCCGGAGGAAAATGAGCACCTATTCTGCTAAACATGACATTGTGAGTGCTTATATACTGTAACAGCATACCCCTTAAGGGAGCATATTCTCACACTGAGCGTTAAAATTATGAAGTTGAAATAAATCAAACTCATGAAGATAGTACTCTGAAAAAAAAATGCTGAATGAAAGAAACAATCTATTTATCGTTCTTTGAATCATATTTGTGGCACATAGACTGGCTTTGCCTCAGCTCATGTTATCAAAGTGACCACTTGCTACCAGTGACGCTGTGACATTCTGCCCCAAATTTTTAAATAAAACAACCTTGGTCCTTTTTTGTAGCAGTTGCTATTTTAACTTCACAATTTGATACATTGTGTATTACAATAAGAACTATTGTGATTTTTTATCCCTTTCAATTACGCAAAATACCAGAATATCGCAATACTTCGAGGCACCAAAATTAATTTTAGCTTTAAACGAAAACTTTCTTAACTACTAATATTAATACCCCTACTCGAGAAATATTGTGAAGGGCTTCTCAGAAGATTGAAGGATAATTAGGTATATGTTGCCATTATGAAATGTTCTGATATACTACTTTGACACATAACCCCTAATCATAAATTCTTTCAAATATAGGTCGAGTAGGCCACTCTTTTGTTATCAGATATACAGAAAATTTGAAATCACATATCAATCGAACAAAACACTCTGATATAGCAACCCTTAGCATAAATGGAAACCACTAATGTTCCGACCATTCAGAAAAGCAAATTCTTTCTAACTGCCGAATTTAAATACCATAAATTGTTCAGAAATTAAAAAAGCATTGTCTCTCATCAATAGAATGTAGTTTTAATCTTCAAATCAACGTATCTGCTCATGCGTTATCGCTATTTAAAATATAACATTTTCATACATTCATTTATAGAAAATGTCAAAACAAATTATTAAAAAACTCCCAAAGAGCTGCGATTTTATACCAATACCTTAACCACGCTTCTATGTTTCTTCTCCATTGTTCATCTCATTATTGCCAAAAACCTTCGAAACTAAGACTTGCTCATAAATTTTTTCATTGAAACCGTTTTCTCCGCAAACTCAAATGGATGTTCAATTCATAAATGCATTCGTGATGTCCGCAGTCAAACGAGACATCAACCAGAAAATTTAGCAATTCAAATTTGAAATTCGACACCGCCTCAAAGGTGCATTACCTTCGGATGGAACATTCTGGAAATTTAATTATCTGTGAGAAAATTCACAGGAGTTTACGACGTTCGTTGGACAGCATGGCCTAGACGGATTCAATTAATTTCAACTTGTCAATTGCTTCTCTGGCTCTAATTGATACAGATCTTATGCCTTTTAATTATACGATAACTAACTACTAAATTACTCCTTATTATTATTTTGTGTACGAGGTAGAGAAAACCTTTGAAATTCAGAACTAGGGCAGCGAAAAATATTTTTCTGCTCTTATTTTATTATTTAAAGCTATATTTCAACCTTCGTCTTCTCCTGGACAATATTGCTTCTTGACGTCAAGAGCTTCAAATTGGGACTTATTTTGTCAATGACCTGTGAAACGAGATTTATTGTAGATGGGACATAATTTCTGATAATCTGTTCAAAATAGATATATTATATTTATTTCTTTCTTGAAATTAATACAGGTATAAGGCATTGGAATCGACAACATAATAAAAACAGTAGCATCAAATATCTATATTGTTCATACGACCCATTTTCTTGAATTTCATTGATTTTCAGACTTTCTAAACGAAAATATTCCGATCTAAGGATAAAAACTTCTTATATGAAAACTCGTCTCACATATATGACCACAGAAAAGAATCACTTTTCTGTGATCTAAATTGTTCTCTTGTGGGTTTGTGCATCCTTTGCTCTATAACCAACTACTACCACCCACTCATGGTTCTAGTGGTAGATAGCCCTTGGTCTGAATTTGTAAGTAAGCGAGCTTGGTCTTGGTGGGTGGAAGTGGGTGTGTGTGGGCGGAAAAAATTTATGTGGGAAAATTTCTTTCTTTTTCTAACACTGTAACGTAATTTTCACTTGATTATACAGTTACAAGGCGAACGACAGCTGTTCGCCGGAGAGCAATAATGGGTGTGAGTTTTTTCTTTTAATAACTGATTCTGAATTGAACACTGATTTAAATAAAATTTTATTTTATGAGGGCGCCAATTAGTTTGAGTCTAATTAAACTGATTTCATTCGTGTTAAACTAATAAACTCACGAATGACAAAAGATATGATAAGGAAATAATACAAGAAATGGTGAACTGAATCTTTACAACTAAGATATATTTATTTTCCTGATGTTCGGAAACAGCATTGGTACTCACTTTGAACAATGGTTGCTATATAATGTTGGTGGAGACGTTAATTCGGAGATGGTGATGTCTTCGACTTTTACAATTATTGATCCAGTAATCGAAATGAAATTTGAAATCTTCATCTAAGGAACGACGTGGAAATCGACCAGTATCGGGCGTTAGCTGGATACTCAAAGTTTTCAAGTATGTGGAAGTCAAGTGAACAAAAAAAAACCCTGTGAAGCGATTCACAAAAATTTAGTGAAAATACAAAATATCGTCTTGACACTCACCTTTTAGAAAGGGTTTTTCTTTAAAGCACAGTATTCAATATCAATAAAAGAATAACGAGAAACTAATTTTATTCGTTCAAATCCTCTTAAGAGACTACGATACTTATTCGTTATTATTATATTCTCTCTAGCATACGAAAACTCGAATTAATTCTTGAAATAGACAAAGGATTTCACTTACTCGTTTCGCGATAAGTTTTTATACATATTTTTTTTTGTTAAATGCGCAACCGTCTCGAAATCAACATCTCCCCAACTTTTAATTGTACAGAACTCTGTAATACAAGTGTAAATGTTTCGATCTAATTACCGTTTCTTAATACAGATGGTACAGTCTACTACCAAACATAATGCTGGAGGAATTTGATCTTAGAAATAAATTCAAAGCGCTAAAATAAACCATTCAATATATTTGATATTTTCTTAATGCTACAACACATTGTATGACTTATTCAAACTAGAGGTTGTGTTGCATGACGTAAAGTGTAAATGTATGTCACAATGATGAGGACGTCTCTG
Source organism: Cynegetis impunctata (assembly GCA_030704885.1). Lineage (NCBI taxonomy): Eukaryota > Metazoa > Arthropoda > Insecta > Coleoptera > Coccinellidae > Cynegetis > Cynegetis impunctata. Next base: position 163,625 of record JARQZK010002296.1, on the reverse strand, counting down.
GAATATGCCAAATTTTTCCATATTATATAAAATATAATTGTGTCTTCTAGAATGTTGTAAAACTAGAAATTTCAATAATTGAAGGTATTGTTTTGAGATGATGTTTGTTTTTTATGTAATTGTTCCTCCATATTCCAAGTTTCTTTTTTTGTAACAGTCGCACAACATTGTCTATAATTGTGCGAAAAAATCATTTCAATCAAGCCGTTTAGGAGCAGGAAGTTAAGAGACATCAAAATTCGCCCGTGTAGTATTAAGAGCTTTCGCTCGACCCATTCTTTGTCTCACTCAGCTCAATATAAATCAAAACTTATTTTATTAACTGAGATTGAATTCTCGCACATCACTTGGTGAAACACCATAAAGAATAAAGTTGAAACTTCAAAATAAAACACACTTGGCATAAGTTTGACTAAATGAAAATAATTAGATACTGTATTTAGTAGTAAAGGATAGTCGACATGTTTCGAGTTATGAACTCATTATCAAGACTGACAACAGTAGAGTATAACATTTTGATTTATAAAACAGACAATAGCAAAGGTGATACCTGAAAATCAATTTGTTCGTTTACAAGGGGTAATTTACTGTTATGGGCGAAACTTATTTCGAGAATGGGTTTTGTTGAAATCCAGGAAATGATTAAATTTTATACAATAGTCGGAGAAGCCAGTTATATTTTTATTTTGTAAAATTGACTGTTTATGTTCATCAACACGAATGTTTATATTACTTCCTGTTTGTCCAGTATATAAAACAGAACATTCGTCGCAAAATATTTTGTAAACACCACTGTTTTCGCCGATGTTAAATTTTTCTTCATTATATTATTGACCAAGAATTTTTCATTATAATTTAATCAAAATAACAGAAATTATGTCTCATCATGAATTTCCAAGAATTGATTGAGCCATCTATTTCGTATATTACATTAAATTCCTCATTGTAGCAGATTACAGTTGAAGATGGCGAGAAGTCCTATATAACCGATGAAGGAAAAGCATTACAAGTGAACTTGAATAGCTAAATTAAACCCGAATTACCACGACTCTTCGTACAAGCGATCCCGGGGGCGCGTGGGACGGCGGCGGCTATATAATCCCAGAAATCAGTATCGCAGACTCTGCTGGTGGTCGCTTCGTTGCATCCCGTTTCCCGGTATATTCTCGTCGTCATGATTAACTCATTAGGTGGGACGGAAGCTAACGGCGACCGGCTAGGAAATGTAGGGTAAATATAGTGCAGACCTGCTCCGGCTATCCCGAATCGAATCCTTTTGATGCGCCGCTTCTATCGAAACGACGATTGTCTCGGAACGAATACAATACTGGTAGGCGCATTTAAAATAATCCACCTGAAATATTTTTAATCGCAGCATTTCACAAAAAAACCACGATGATTTTCCATTGGACATGATTTGATAATAAATTCATGAATGTAGTCACCCTCATTGAGCATGGTTTGTGTTTTGTCCTTCAGTCTGGAAAATAATTGAAAGTTTGTCATTGGTAACGGATTATATTGAAACCCCTACTTGAAAAATATTGTAGAGATCTTCTCAGAGGTTTGAAGGATAATAAGGTACATGTTGCCATTATAAAATATTCTGATATTCCCCCTTGACAAATAACCCCTAATCATACATTCATTAAGTTATATGTCGAGTAAGCTACTCGTTTGTTACCAGATATAAAGAATATTTGATATCACATATTAATCGAACAAAACACTCTAATATAGCAACTCTTAGCATAAATAGAAACCACCAGTATCCCGAGCTTGCTGAAAAGCAAATTTTTGTATTCGAATTTAAATACCGTGAATAGTTCAGAAATTAAAAAAGCATTGTCTCTCATCAATAGAGTGTAGTTCTTGATCTTCAAATCGACATATCTGCTCATGCGTTATCGCTGTTTAAAATATTACATTTCCCTACATTCTACCTTTACTTTCATTTATAGAAAATGTCAAAACAAATTTTTTTAAAACTACGCAGAAAGGTGCGATTTACTTCTGATACCTTATTCGTGCTTCTATAATGTTTCTTCTCCATTGTTCATCCCATTATTGCCTAAAGCCTCCAAAAAATATTTAAAAATACGTTTTGCTCAAAAAATCGTTTTCTCCGCAAATTTTTGCTTTGTTTGGTCTTGGTTAGTGGTTGTGGGTGGAAATTTTTTTTTCGGAAGATGTCTTTCTTTTTCTAGCACATTGTATGACTCATCCAAACTCGAAGTCGTTTTGCATGAAGTTAAGTGTATACGTGTGTGACACTGATAAGGACTTCTCTGTCAATATTCCAGATTGTACTCAAATGTAATTGAGTGTAGAACGTTGTAAAACTAGGAATTTCGATCGGTGAAGGTATATAAGCCGAAATTCATTATTTTTTGTCAGTTAAATCTCAGCTATGGTATACAGATCTTCAAAAAATAAAGTGCTAAAGCCAGCATTAAACTATTAGTCCATAGAGTAAAATAAATTCAATGAATTATTCTTCTCAATGGTCACATAGAACTGTATATATATATATATATATATATATATATATATATATATATATATATATATATATATAATCTGCAAAATTTTACCATCATTCAATCAGCTTCTGACAAAAAATTAGTATTTCTAAATGTGCGTCATTTTTAATAACTGAAATATTTGTGAAAATTTTTATCAATAGTGTATTTTGATTCAGACTATTCAAACTTCTAGACAACTGTTGAGTGATTTCTCCTCATCAATCATAGATTGATTGTAGTTATCATCAGCTATAAGCAATTTCGGTTGGATCATTCGATCCAACGATATAATTAATTCTTATAATCGCCAGACAAGTTTACATTTTGTGATCAGATCTCACTGACACATAGCCGCTCATTAATCACGGTCTGCCGATCAGAATTAAACGCCATCATGTTAATTGGCCCAGAAGGGATGCCCTGGGTACGTTAAAATTATTGTCAGTTTCTATCATAGCTAGCTGCCAACGATTTGAAGTTGATTCAGCGTTATGATGGTAACCCTGGCGTTCGTGTCTCACAAGAAATTTATGGGGCACATGTATTGGGTTAATTGCCGGCAGTTAACGAATTCGTGGGATGATTCACTTCGTGTTATTTGGAGTCAGGTTTCACATAGCTGTATGATTCTGCAGTTCTGTTCGTATAGATTTTTATGTGCTTGGAAACGTCTGAATCTCATTGTTCGTCCAAACCCCTTCTTGTTGCTAATAATTCTGAGTTCCACAGGTAGGTTCAGTAGCTCTCACATTGCGTTTTCTGTATTCTAGTAAGTATTTTGTAATATTACTTTCAGTTAATAGAGCAAGATCCCAGAGCCGCCAGACGTACCTTATTTTCTCAGTAATAAAATTTGTGGGATGAAGTAGTGCTCGTATGTACTCTCAGTGTATGGATACTTGTGTCGACGGCTAATTTCCAGGTATCAGGTGCTAAAAATGGAAAAAATCTCGACCTACTTACCTTATTTTCTCACACTTGATTTTTATATATGATACTCAGGGAACCATTTCAATGCCTTATGCAAGCTGCCAGACCGATCGTATGGGCCAAACATCCCGCCAAACACAAATAAAGTGTCCCTATGAGTATGACAGTATGAGCGAAATGTCATGATTCGCCCATTTAAGCGCGATATGATTATCTATGCGCGTCGAACTCCCTTTCATATTAACAAAACTAAATTTGATTTTACTACGTTTATTATCACAAAATATTTTGAAAAATATAACACTGCGATTGCAATTTCGGTCACTAGACCATCATCGGGCAGATTGAGTTAAGAACTGAATACAAAATAATTATAGATTTGCGCTTACGGGTGGGAAAGGATTATTGCTACCTAATAGACAAGAGGAACATATTTCAAGAAGGGCTAATCGAGTGAATTTCACAAATTGGTACAATACAATGTTCTTAGAAAAGTCATTATTGTTTAAATACACTAAATATAGGAGAATATATCAAGTCAATCTGGTCGTTCAGCAAGATATCTTTTGCATTATTATTGAGTTTAAAAATTTCTAATGATTCTAAGTAAGTAAGTTTGGCTCCTTTCGGTAATTTGTGCATGATTTGAAAATTATCTATTTGTGGAAATGGGTGGTGGCTTTCACGGCAATGATTTGAAAACGTTGAATCCGTTTTATTTTTCAAAAAAGATTGTTGGTGTTCTTTAAATCTTGTCTTGAACGATCGACCAGTCTGACCTATATATACTCCTTTACATACAGGACAAATCAACTTATAAACTCCTGAACTTTCAAATTTTGAAGTGATATCTTTGGCATTGAATAAAAATCCTGAGAGTTTTGTCTTAGGTTTGAAAGCAATTTTAGTATTACATTTAGGTATGACATTAGCAACTTTTTCTGTTAGAGGACCAAAATATGTTAAAGATGTGAATTTTTCCGATTTTTCTACTTTTAATTGGGGATATATGCTGTTGTACGCTAGTTGATTACGTTTCTTTCATAATAATAATACTTTGAGTTTCGATATATATAGAAAACCAACTTTCACGGATATATGTATTCCGTCGGATTCAAATCATCCTCTTTCCCATAAACATTCAGCTTTTAATTCAATGATCCACAGAGCGTTTTCAATTCCATTATCCGTAACAAATTTAGCGAAAGAAATTTCGACTATAAAACTAATTGCGTCAAATAATGGTTTTCATACAAGTTTGATAGATAAAATGATAAACAAGAAACGTAATCAACTAGCGTACAACAGCATATATCCCCAATTAAAAGTAGAAAAATCGGAAAAATTCACATCTTTAACATATTTTGGTCCTCTAACAGAAAAAGTTGCTAATGTCATACCTAAATGTAATATTGAAATTGCTTTCAAACCTAAGACAAAACTCTCAGGATTTTTATTCAATGCCAAAGATATCACTTCAAAATTTGAAAGTTCAGGAGTTTATAAGTTGATTTGTCCTGTATGTAAAGGAGTATATATAGGTCAGACTGGTCGATCGTTCAAGACAAGATTTAAAGAACACCAACAATCTTTTTTGAAAAATAAAACGGATTCAACGTTTTCAAATCATTGCCGTGAAAGCCACCACCCATTTCCACAAATAGATAATTTTCAAATCATGCACAAATTACCGAAAGGAGCCAAACTTACTTACTTAGAATCATTAGAAATTTTTAAACTCAATAATAATGCAAAAGATATCTTGCTGAACGACCAGATTGACTTGATATATTCTCCTATATTTAGTGTATTTAAACAATAATGACTTTTCTAAGAACATTGTATTGTACCAATTTGTGAAATTCACTCGATTAGCCCTTCTTGAAATATGTTCCTCTTGTCTATTTAGGTACCTGCAATAATCCTTTCCCACCCGTAAGCGCAAATCTATAATTATTTTGTATTCAGTTCTTAACTCAATCTGCCCGATGATGGTCTAGTGACCGAAATTGCAATCGCAGTGTTATATTTTTCAAAATATTTTGTGATAATAAACGTAGTAAAATCAAATTTAGTTTTGTTAATCATGTTAAATTATCACGTAGTAACGACGGATTCCATCAACCCTTTCATATTTACTGTCCAGTCAAGCATGCTCTATGTTTGAGTATACGTACTTCGATATTATTATTTTAATTTTGAATGGGCGAATCATTTGACATTTCGCTCATACTGTCATACTCACACTTAATGTGTGTCTGGCGGGATGTTTGGCCCATACGATCGGTCTGGCAGATTTCATAAGATATTGAAATGGTTCCCTGAGTATCATATATGAAAATCAAGTGTGAGAAAATAAGGTAAGTAGGTCGAGTTTTTTTCATCATTAGCACCAGATACCTGGAAATTGGCCGTCGGTACAAGATAGCGAGTATCCATACATTGAAAGTACATACGAGCAGTACTTCATCCCACAAATTTTATTACTGAGAAAATAAGGTACGTCTGGCGGCTCTGGGATTAAGGACGCAGATGCTTAATTTGTTCTATAAACTAAAGGAAAAACAATTATTTTATAATTCCTAGGATATCTTTCCATTGAGAAAGAGTCATTACGGTCGTTAATAGTTTCGATATGAAATAGAGAGTCAGAAGTCCATTACTAAATAATTTTTTGTTATATGCAGCTCTCGAGCAAAGCGAAAGCCTCAAGCCTCCGGGATTTTCAGAATTAAATGTGGATTTATGCTGGATTCGAACAGCTACACGTTGTAGCAAGCCGGAAACTCTTCTGAGGGTAGACCGTTCCATATGTTAACTGTTCGGTTTATAAACGCTAGAAAGTTGGTTTGTATTATCTGAATACCTTGTGTGACTACTAATTATTGATCTCATCGTGAAATAACGGAGCCTGTAGCTGTAGAACACCTTCCGTGATAATACATATAAGGGACATAAGTAGGTAACCTTTCTCCGATGTTCGACTAAATGAAGATGAGCGGTTATTGTCGAATCGTCTTTTAGCCTCACTCCTTTTTTGAATTCAATCTAGTAGGTACTAGGGGTGCTTAGGTGCAAAGCTTCAACCATGAGAACAGATTTCCAATGATAGACTGCTTGGAGGTAAACAGATATATTTAACATGAAATAGATAACTAATTTATGCAGCTGACTTGGTAATGGTGAAGAAGTGTTCCTAAGAGATGTACTTTATTGGTTACCTTCATCATTTGGTTTTACAATACATTTGACACCAACATGAAATCATCAGATAAATTATTCAATAAACTTCAACCCAAAACATTATTTCTTCATTATGTAATACACGTAATAGAAAAGACCCCATTGGGTTATTCTTTTCAGATCCAGTTTGTGGAATAGAAGAAAAAATATAATATGTTAGAAATCTTTCGTGAATTAAACTGACTTAATTCTGAACTGTTGCTAATTCTAAAAGTGGTTGTTTTTGGCGAATGAGAAATGGATTTATATTTGTTTAAATGAGTCGATAGTTATAATTTTTGGTTAAAATTGAGTTATTTCACGTCTTTTGACATGTTATGAGTTATATGTCAACTGTTAAAGAAAAAGAAGCTCGATGTTTTTAATATTTATTAGACGTTTAAATAGTAATAATTTCATGATTTCCACTGCTTATCATGCTAGATTTGTTCTGCTGTTCTGGTAGGGTTTTCCTATTCTGTTTATGCAATCCTGTTTCAGTTGTCACCTCATACTCGAGAGTTCTAATAATTTGGATTATTTGATTATCTCATTGAGATCATATTGTTGTTTTTTAGGGGATAATAGTTTATACTAGGGGAGCCCAAGCGGACATTTTCGGATCTACTCAAGTGTGGCAGAATAATATATTGGGGGAAACCTTGCACCCTGTTAAGTATCATCCCCATACGTGAACCCTAAATATGTTGGCGTTCGTCTTGGGCAGCCCATCAGATAAGTAAAAAAATCGATCGTTCGAAAAACTCGAGCGCGTCAGATTAAGGCAAGATGAGTCAATTGCATGCAGAAGAGTATGCATTTCACTAATCTGACGATTCGCACGTGCACCGACATCATATAACCTTTTTTTCGTTTTAGCATCTGATCTTCACAATCCAAAAGATTCCCACGACGCTCGAGTAAATCCCCATTAAGCATCTCGGGCTCCCGTACTATAATAAAATAGATATAGAAAGCTGAAAAATTGGTAGGTGAACATAGCACCTAAGTATTTTTCAATATTAACACGTTGGCGAACGATGTGCGCCACTGGTGGCCCCCAAACGAGCTATCCTCACAGACGATGGGAACCATTTAGACTCACATAAAATTTCACGCGTCAAAGATAGGCTTTTGATATTGAGGCAAAGGCTATAGGAATAGTACATGTTGCTTTGGGTACCACCGATTGCGCACTCGTCCACTGAGATAGGTGTAAGAGAAAAAAACATAGGTACAGATACATAAAAATATATGCTTAATTTTTCAAATCATTTCAAAACATGATAGTAAAAAAGTAAATGAACATTAATTAGTAAGTATACTCAACTACGAACTTAAAGAACATAAATCTAAATAACAACATACTAATTAAAAATAAAAAAAGTTTAGGCTCAAAACAAAAAATCATCAGTCTGAAGATAAAAAAAAATAACATGAATAAATATACCTTACTATATAGTAAAAGAACATAAATCTTTCTAACAACACTAATAAAAAAAACGTTTATGATCAAAAAAACAAATTACAACTGATTTTACATGGTGGCCACCGGTGGTACCTGACGCCAGCAACGACAAAATATTCGTTGGGGGCGTCAGGAACCACCGGTGGTGCACATCGAAAATGGAGTCAAACAACAAAAAAAAAACTCATATTTACTGTTCAAAAATACTTTATTCATACAAAAAAAACAAAAATTAACAAAAATGAGACATAAAAAATTTTCGTCCTGACTATATTGGTATACAATCAAACCATCGTCGCAAACTTGTTAAGCCCTATGTTCTTCCGTTGCTTAGGTCATATAATGCACTCTACACCAAAAGTACACAATCAGTGACTACCTTTCTATGACAACAAAGATCGAAGGTACCATTTACGAACAAGAAAACTTTCGTAATCGGAGTTCGTGTTCCATTCCTTGCTAACGAATTATTTTAATTGAGTTTTCCAAACTCCGAGGCCGTTTGGAAAGGGCTGTGGCAACGTTGAATTACCACTCGGCCGTTTTCATCGAATGGCCGTTCGTTATTTATGAGGATATCGTAAAATTGGTGGAATTCTGCTGATAAGATAGTTCTGTTGTTTTCGCAGTATGATTTTCGTTTTCTTAGAACGCAGCCCATATCATTGAGAATAAAATACGAGTTATTTATATATTATGGAATTTGATTTACAAGGAAAAGCTCAATCGGCGTAAAATGCCCTGAAGCGTCCTAAAATGAGGTGATACTCTTCAGGGCGACAATTTCCCTGTATATTACATCCAAATTTTTCATTTTATCTGTTTTGAATATAATTCTATTGACATTGTATACTGGGTGATTCACTGTGGATGGCACATTCGAAGTTTCTGGTGAACCATACAACGGATCAATTTGAAAATTTGATGGAGGTCATAGTTCGACATTCTCTACCCAGCTAAAATATTTTTGGTAATGCGGTGATGCCACTTCTATTGGAAATAAGTAGCAACTTTGATTTCTCAAATAGTACAGCCCGTATATAATATTATTCTTAGAATTTCCAACAATTTCCCAATAACTTTTCATGATAATTCTCTATACCTATCTGTTACCGTTTTCGAAATAGACATTATTTTAATTTTTTTTCTTCGGAAATCAAGACCTCTAAAAACGCTGATATCTTCGAGTTAAGAGATACTATCATATCGAAATTTGGGTTGAAGCTTGGTGATACTTGGGGGCTGCGTTACTTTAATACAGGGTGGTAAAAAATTCAGTTATTTTGTTTGCTTGAAAAAGTGACTGAAAATTGATTATTTCAAATGGAATGCCCTGTATATTATGGAAAATTCGGTAAGCTGCTGGAATTTGCTTTTTATATATGTATATCATACCTATACCTAACTAATCAGGTTTCGAACTTATGAGCATTTATTTGTGAAAATGTTCCCTGAACATGGTATCCCCATTCGGTGTTTGGTGAGCATGCCATGATTACTAGGTATTTGACAGTAACGTTGTGACAATCTACTAATAATATCGATATTTTCGACATCTGAGAAAGTTGCAAATACCTTCAAAAACGTGCGTTCGGGAGACGAATTGTTATGAAGTATTACCCAAACATTTGAAGCTTTGAATCCGATTGAAATCAGACCTGCCAAGTCGAAATCAGTCAACGCATGCATTTTGAAGTGCTTGAAAGTGAACGGCCAGCGATTCGAACATATTGTGAGTGAAACAATCGACATAACTGGTTTCCTTTTCATAATTATTTATATCAATATTTCCACTATCAAGTCTCTTGGTGCTTTTTTAGAGTATATCCATACGCATTAAAATTGTTCTGAATTCGTATGAATTTTTTGAGGTTTATTGGTAGATTGTCACAACGTTAGTGTTTGATAGAAATCATGGCATTCTTACCAAATACCGAATAAGGATACCATAAACTAGAAACATTTTCACAAATAAATGCTCATAAGTCCGAAACCTGACTAGTTAGGTATAGGTATGATATACATAGATGAAAAGCAAATTCTAGCAGCTTTCCGAATTTTCGATAATATACAGGGAATTTCATTTGAAATAATCAACTTTCAGTCACTTTTTCAAGCAAACAAAATATTTGAATTTTTTCATCACCCTGTATTGAAGTAACGCAGATAAGGCTAAAGTGTAGGAAGCCCTCAAGTATCACCAAGCTTCAACCTAAATTTCGATATCATAGTATCTCTCAACTCGAAGATATCAGCGTTTTTAGAGGTCTTGATTTCCGAAGAAAAAAAATAAATTAATTTATATTTCGAAAACGTTAACAGATAGGTATAGGAAAATATCATGAAATGTTATTGGAAAACTGTTTTAGATTCTAAAAATAATATTATATACAGGGTGTTTCATTTGAAAAATCAAAGTTGCTACTACTTCCAATAGAAGTGGCAACACCGCATTACCGAAAATATTTTAGTTGGGTAGAGAATATCCGACTATGACCTGCAATAAATTTTCAAATTGATCCGTTGTCTAGTTCACCAGAAACGTCTAATGTGCCATCCTCAGTCAATCAGCCTGTATATTCCCCCCAATTCTGAAGGTAACGAGCAGAAATATGTAATTTCGAACGAAGCATACACTTTTACATATGCGCATTGCTTTGATAATCCATTAAAATCCTGATGTAGAAGTTGTGAGTCAACTACTTATGAATTCGGCATTAGCTGCATTGAACTCCAGCGGGTAAACAAATCAATCAATTTACTTTTTCGAGTGAATTCTAGTGAAAATTTATTCGAACGGCTTTCCACATCGGGAATACAAATACGAATTGACACATAATATATTTTCAATAGAATTCGAAATACACTGATGAAATATTCAGTGCAAAGTGAATTTTCCAAATATCAAGTTTTTTTGCGAATAATTACATTTTATTTCGAAATATATATAAATGAATAGTATGTTTGCCTCATAGTTCATTTCTCTAGTTGATTGATTTGAATGGAAAAAAAACGCGAAAATTTTTTATTTATTTCGGAAATCTAAAACGGTTGAAAAACTACCACTGCACCTGGCCTATTATCTTCGGGAATTGTTTCAGGTCTCCTTTCATTCGACAACCATCTAGAGCGTAAAGCTACGGTTCCACCGGAGGAACGTTGAGAAACATTTTGTTGCTAAATGTTTGTCTTGTTGCCATAGGTAGAAACTTATGGCAACATACGTAAATTTCTTTTTTTCAATTAAGGAACCAAAGTTGTCAATAGTCTCATGTTGTGTCTTGAGTAAGTAACGAATATTTCCACTTCATGTTGTCAGTAAGCTAGAAAATGGAGCAAGGTGATGATGTAGCGTTAGCAGAGGCAGAGTTTTTAATGAAATCTTCAAGAAAGCGAAAAGGGAAACATAAACACAGGGTTAGGCCAAGTCTTCTGTAAAGGAAGCAGTACTTCTTCTTCTTCTTCTTCTTCTTTAGCCTGTTGACGTCCACTCCTGAACAAAGGCCTCTTCCATTCTCTTCCATATCGATCTCTGCTAGGCTACCTGCATCCAGTTTCCCCCCGCGTGGCGTCGGATGTCATCTCGCCATCTTGCCTGTGGTCTTCCAACACTTCTCTTGGATTGTCGAGGCCTCCATTGTAGAAGAATTTTAGTCCACTTCATATTGTTTCTTGCTATGTGACCTGCCCACCGTCACTTAAGATGAAGCACTCGTTCCACCACATCCACGATCCCCGTTCTCTTTCTGATTTCCTCATTTCGGATTTTCGTTATCGTTAGTGTTACAGTTTCGAGCCCATAGGTAGCGACGGGCAAGATACATGACTCATAAACTTTTCTCTTGAGGTTTATAGGGATGCGTGGTTCCCGGAGAATATAGCTAAGCTTGCCAAACGCCGCCCAGGTCAAGCCGATACGTCTAATGATTTCGGCCGTCTGGTTATCCTTTCCTAACTTGATGTTATGTCCCAGATACACATACTCATCGACTTTTTCGAGAGTATGATTACCGATGGTGATCACTATATTGCTCGGACTCATGATTTTCGTTTTCTGAAAATTCATTTTCAGACCCACAGCTTGTGAGGATTCTTCGAGTTCGCGTAGCATTATTCCTAATTCATCTGGGTCGCTGCTGATAAGCACAATATCGTCGGCAAAGCATAGGTGGTTAAGACGGCTTCCATCGATGTCGACCCCCCTTTGTTCCCAAGAAAGGCTCTTAAATACGTCTTCCAACGCTAGGGTGAAAATTTTGGGAGAGATGGTATCGCCTTGACGGACGCCCCTCCTGACTGGTATTTTTCCCGTAGCCCATTCCTCTTCCAGCTTGACATGCAAGGTAACGTGTTCGTAGATATATTGAATCAAGCTTGAGTATCTAGAGTCTATACGAGAATTATCCATCGCCCGAAGAACTGCCCAGGTTTCAATTGAGTCAAAGGCCTTCTGGTAGTCCACAAATGCTATATGGAGGGGAATGTTGTATTCTGTGCATCTTTCGATTAATGTGCGCACTGTTTGGATATGATCAATCGTACTGAACCCCCTCCTGAAACCAGCCTGTTCGATGGGCTGATCAAAGTCGAATTTCTGGGTAAGACGGTTAGTTATTATTTTTAATAACAGCTTATAAAATGTGGAAAGTAGACTGATTGGTCTATAATTTTCGTTGTTCGTACAGTCACCCTTCTTGAAGAGCAAGATAACTTCTGCGTTCAACCATAGGTCAGGAATTTTGCCCTCCTCGAGACACTTGTTTAGGAGTATTAAAAGTGCTTGTACAGTACAGTGGCATTCAATCACTTGGTGTATTAAAAGAAGACGATTTACGATGCTGTCCGTGCATCTTGTTTTGCGTTCCTGAATTTATAATTTGTTTGCCTTGATTTCCTTAGACACTTAAAGAGTCTAGAATTTTCAATTAAATCAACGCATAAATAATTCGTCTACTCAAAGGGCATGAAGTTACAGTTCCACTAGAGGAACATTGTGGAACATTTCTGTTGCTGTTGCTTGTTTCCGTAAATGTTCCAAAATGTTCCTTGAAATTTGTTTCGGCAACAAATATTGACTGTTTCTACTTGTCACTGGTTTCTATTCTGAGCGGCAGAGTAAACAGGAAACATTGATAAACAATCTCTCAAAACGCTCAACCACAACTAACCTATTGGAATGCCTGAATGATTGGACGGAGAACCACGACAACTCTCAGCCAACAGATGTCATTTACTTGGACTATGGAAAGGCCTTTGACAAAGTCCCACATGACCTTCTGCTTTGGAAATTGGAACACTATGGAGTGCGGGGACAGCTTTTTACCTTGATAGCTGATCTTCTGGAGGAACGATACTACCAAGTAAAAGTGAATGGAGAAATGTCGAACAAACATTTAGTCGGTAGTGGAGTTGTACAGGGTTCGGTGCTTGGACCACTGCTCTTTACGTCCTATCTTTTTGATCTTGTTGACCACATAGAAACTCAAATGAAGAGTTTTGCTGATGATGGCAAGCTCTATGCCAACCCCATACTAAGTGCAGTACAACTCCGAGATGATCTCAAAAATGTTGAAGAATGGTCCAGATTATGGGGAATGAAGTTGAATGAGTCAAAATGCACAGTTCTAAGAATCGGCCCAAATAACCCGAATTGGGAATATTCTTTAAATAGCACTATTTTGTCAACTGTTGTAGAGCAAAACGATCTTGGAGTCATAGTCACATCAGACCTCAAATGGGAAAGCCACATTGTGAAAATAGCCAAAAAAGCAAACTCTTTTGTCTATCTTATCAGACACGCATTTAGGGATCACTCAATTGAAATGATAGCAAAGCTGTACAAAAGTTACATCAGGCCAAAGCTGGAATATGCATTCACAGTGTGGAACCCTTGCTATATCAGGGACATCGAAATGCTAGAAAAGATTCAGAGGAAAGTAACCAAAATACCACCAGAGTTACAAAATCTACCATACCATGAAAGGTTAGCAAGATTCCAGATAACAACATTGAAAGATAGAAGGCACAGAGGGGATCTTATAGAAACATATAAGATAACAAGTGGATACTATAATTGTGATATTCAAAATATCTTTCAACAAAATCACAATCAGCAACTGCGAGGACATTCAAAAAAGTTAATCAAAGAAAAAGCTGCAAAACAAAGGAAAAATTTCCTTACCAATCGGATTGTTTATTCGTGGAATGATTTATCTGAAAGTACTGTAAAGGCGCCCACTATAAACGCGTTTAAAAACCGATTGGACAAAGAACTAAAAAATAGTGCAGCTAGAATGATACATTATAGTGCGTAACAGTGAACAATAACTCTACAGACAAAACAATAGCTTCATCGGTTTTACCGCCTGCTATTGGAACATTACAGGATTACAGGATTACAGGATCTCAGTGTTGCTATTGAAGTGGAAACGTATCCAGAACGCAACTAGTAAACAGTCGTATCGCTAACGTTTTGAGTGTGCAGTGCTCCACATTCTAGCTTACTGCCAACATGCAGTGGAAACACTAGTTGCGTACTTAAGAAGCAATATGCAACTATTGACCACTTTAGTTGCTTCAGTGGAAACAAGAAACTTACGTATGTAGCCATGAGTTCCTACCGATGGCTACAAATAGAAACATTCAGTAACAAAATGTTCCTCAATGTTACTCCAGTGGAACCATAGCTTTATACATAATATATTAATTCATTTTCGTACATACTGATAACGTCTGTGACACGACTGTTTCCTAGTTACATTCTCGATACGTTTCCACTGCGATAGCAACACGGATTTGTTTACCCATGTCTCCTATGTTTTTTAGAAGTTTTCCGCTCAAAATGGCAACCGGTAACAATTAGAAACATTCAACATTTGTTGCCGAAACATAAAGAAATTTTGAGAAACATTTAGGAACATTTTGGAAAATTTTAGGAAACTAGCAACAGTAAAAAAAAAGCCACTCAATTTTCCTCCGGTGGAACCGTAGCTTAACGTGCAAAAAGGAATTAATTAATATTTGCACTTCGGTAAGACGACATAATGATCAACCGTAAGTGGTTCCGATAGTTGAGAAATTGTCTAGGGCACAGATGGTACCGGATTCGAATCCCGAATATGATATGGGTGTTGTGATTGTCCATAATAGAGCAAGATCCCAGAGTCTCCAGACGTTACTTATTTTCGCAGCAACAATATTTGTGGGATGAAGTAGTGTTCATTTGTACTTTCAGTGTATGGACACCTGCTACCTTGTGCCGACGGCCAAAACTCAACTGACTTTTCTTATTTTCTCAGTCTTGATTTTTATATATGATACTCAGGGAACTATTTCAATACCTTATGCAAGCAGCCAGACCGATCGTATGGGCCAAACATCCCTCCAGCCACAAATGAATGTCCCTATGAGTATGACAGTATGAGCGAAATGTCATGATTTGCTCATTTAAGCGCGATAGTTATTATCTACGCGCGTCGATCTCTCTTGTATTCTTACTGTCATGACATTTCGCTCATATTGTCATACTCATAGGGACACTTTATTTGTGTCTGGCGGGATGTTTGGCCCATATGATCTGGCTGCCTGCATAAGGTATTGAAATAGTTCGCTTAGTATAATATATAAAAATCAAGACTGAGAAAATACGAAAAGTGGGTTGAGTTTAGCACCTGATACCTGAAAATTGGCCGCCCGCACAAGGCAGCAGGTATCCATACACTGAAAGTACATACGAGCACTACTTCATCCCACGAATATTATTGCTGAGAAAATAAGTGACGTCTGGCGGCTCTGGGATCTTGGACTATAATTGTAATTTATAAATTAATATCTACGTATGATATGATCTGCTGGGTAATGTACAAGACTACGAACCAATGAGGGTAGATGATGGAACATTATCCCCTTAAAAAAAAAGACGACATATGAGATAATATCATTCCAAACTAATCGATATTGAATAACGAGAAGGAATTTAGTTCTAGATAAAAGCTATAACGGTCGAATCCTTCAGCCCGATACCTGCCCACGATCGATCTACTCCTCTCGTATCGGTAGCTCGACTAATGGACCGCTTTTCTAACTCGAGTAATTTCAGAAAGGCCGGGCAAGGCAAGAAGGTACAGTTAATTTATGTCTATGTCCATTAAGAAAAATGAATGAAACGAATTGAAAACGAATGGACTATTCCAGTGAAGAGAGAGGTCCCACGAAGGAAATCAGGATAAGAAAACGATTGTGGAGCAGCGCGACATCTACGCAGCCAATCTTTCAGTTTAATCTCGACGAACTAACCTCCCGAATGCCGATTGGGCGTACAGTTCTCAAATAGATAGGGAGTTTTAGTATTCAACTCGTCGAATCAATGGAATGTCTCTAGGACCGTCCGCGTCGAATAATAAATTAAGTTGAAGTTTGCCGTCTATTTTTGTAGGTAAATTATTTATAAGTAGTAACTATTATTATGAAACTGAATTCGTTGTGATATGTGGACGAGATTACTCGCGAAATTGGTTATTATGACGCACAGACATATAGTTCTAGATTTTGTAATTTCGACATTTATTTTGATAAAATTAAGAATACTTCTGATTAGTGTCTGTCAAACATGGTTACCTATTTCTCTGAAAACTGAATATTTGAAAAAATGTACAACTCCTTTAAACAACATCAAAAGTTTTTAAATGGACTTATTACTAATATCATTTATATACTATATATATATATATATATATATATATATATATATATATATATATATATATATATATATATATATATATATATATATATATATATATATATATATATACATTATTATATATTTATATATATATATATATATATAAATATATATATATATATATAAAATATATATATATAATATATATATATATATATTATATATATATATATATAATATATATATATATTTTTATGTATATTATATATATATGAATAAATATATATATATATATATATATATATATATAATATATATATATATATATATATATATATATATATATATATATATATATATATATATATATATATATATATATGTATATATATATATATATATATATATATATATATATATATATATATACAGATATTTCTATGTATACATACATATATATATATATAATATATATATATATATATATATATATATATATATATATATATATTATATATATATATATATATATATATATATATATATATATATTTATATATATTTATATAATATATATATATGAATATATATATATATATATATATTATATATATATATATATATATATTATATATATATATATATATTATATATAAATATATATATATATATATATATATATATATATATATATAATATATATATATATATATATATATATATATATATTATATATATATATATATATATATATTATATATATATATATATATATATATATAATATATATATATATATTTATATATATATATATATATATATGTTAACGGTATCCCTATACATCCCCTTTATGCACCTCATCATTTGTCACGTCAGGACGGACGAGTGGTAGAAAGCGGACATGCGCCTTACCAATGAAGCAGTTGAGAATTACTGCGCACGAGTGTGAAGTCGGGGAGTCGTCGAGTATGCTTGAACGTATGAACAAGTTGTTAACGTATGGAGCAATAAACGGAATTGGTCTAAATAGTTATTCTTATTTGTATGTATCAACCCAAGTATTTAACATATATATATATATATATATATATATATATATATATATATATATATATATATATATATATATATTATATATATATATATATATATATATATATATATCTATATATATATATATATATATATATATATATATATATATATATATATATATATAGAAATATTGTTTCAAATAAATGGCCTAGTTTACTTCATTTCATTGCCACGGTCGTGTCTCGATAACATGAAGAATTCTATGAACGGTAAACGGACACACATTAACTATGGATAGGGGTGACTTTAGTGATTCTAAAAACCCCTACTCAAATAGTCTTTACCGCTTTATAACCGAGATACAGGGTGTTTCAGCAAATTTGTCAATTTCTATTGTTGCTCACAATTTATGAACCACCCTGTAAATTTTTTTGATATTCAAGACAAGTTTCAGTTCTGACTTACAGAGAAAGTTACGAAAGTTACTCTTAAAAAACACCCTGTATAGCTGATTTCTTAAATTTCTTCTTCATATCTGAAAAAAGCACAAACATTTTTTCTGAGAAAAGAGTCTTTTTTAGGCCGACGATTTTATTAATCAAATTTTCAAACTGTAATAACATTTTATGATAGTTTTTGTTGATAACATACATAGATTCAGACGTATTTTTTATGAATAAATATTTTGTTAAATCAGAATTAAAACTCTAGAAGTTTTTTGTCTGTATTTTATTGATATTTACCTCTGCAGTATGTAAGTGTTCGTCCGTTTTTTCAGACAAACTTCACTTACTTAACATGTAGTTATACTTAAACGCCAAGTATAAAATAAAAAAGAAACTTCAATTACAACTAACGGAAATAAAATACAATTCGAATAAACTACAGCAGATGCTCAAAATAACTATCACTCTGATTAATACATATTCTGGCTCTAATTAAAATCTGTCGTATAGATTTCCTGATTATATTGGGATTATTCTGTATTTTTGCACAGGCATCTTTGAATCTTTGTAAAACTTGTTCCCTACTATCAATTTGGGATGAGTGACTTTAACTATCCCCAGGTGTGATAATCAATGGGATTCAAGTCAGGAGACCTTGCTGTATCGATATCTGCTGTATGGAAGTCTGCTCTTATATTTCCTCGTTTACGTACACCATAAAAACAAATATTTTTATATCTAAGCTTTCACTATCGAATAAATAAATAATAAATATATATTATCAGAATTCCAACTAATTAATTGTACTTGTAATAACTATGACCTGAATACCGAGGAGAAAAGTTTCGCAATAAAACAGGATCAACGTTATCTTTATCATTTTCTTCGACTCACCTCTATCGAATCCGTCATAAAAATTCCTACGTTTTGTAAATATCTCATCATTTCCCGGGAAAACCCGTCTACAGTCTAGAGGATTAAGTGGGCGACGAAATTATATGTGAAACGGTCATATAAATGTCTGGAGGCTGTAAATAGCATCATTTAACCGTCCCATTCTCGTGTGACAGAGAATGGAAGAGGGGTCATAAAAATAATTTCCGGGTGTTTGAAGCAAAAAGGAGAACAAACGCGACGCTCTTATTTATTTTATTACATTTGGCATCACGTGTAATTAACGGCGGAGTATCTAGTTACGTGTTTTCAGGTTGATAATCGTCATGTGATGCTAGGTATTTGAAAACTTCCATAATATATCACTCATGAGACTTTAAATTTTTAGTGGAAATGTAAATACGGAATGTGAAAATTAAGTATTGAATTGAATTGGCATTTACTTGGAGAAATTTCATATTCATAACTTTTCACAGGTTGAAATAAAAATCTATTGAGTAAAAGCGTTTCATCATAACATTGACTTCATCTCATACTAAATTGAGGTATTACAAAACAATCTACTTATACGAAAAATTGAACATAATAGAGGGGTTCCTAGAGAAACTAAATAACAATAAGAAATTCATTCAGAGTTATTGGTAGGTATATTGAACCGATGTACCATGTCAGACATAGATCCAGTCAAAAACGAAGCACAAATATGTTTCTACTAACCTTAGCCGCAATTATCTCAATGTTTGGTTTCCATGTAAGGCGACAATCAACATGGTTGCCAACTATGTTTATTCTAGCAACATAGGTACGTTAATGTGGAGTGTGCTACCTTCGTAAGGTTCCTAGCCACAAAACGACTCAATACATTCTATTATCGCAGATTATAGAATGATATTACAGAGGTAATATTAGTTCATTGATTTTTATAGGAAAGCATTCAACAAATCTGATTAATAAGGATGTTTGATATTGATGAAAAGCTATATTTGAACTTCTGGGAAATTTTGCATGTAAAGGGGAGAAGTGGCATGAAGGAGCCAGGTTTTGAAAGAGCCACTTACGTTATTTTGGTAGTTTATGAACGGATTCTGTTGGTAATTTTATTTTTAAGTGGCAAGGCAACACTGATTTCCCGTCACCCACAAACATTTGACAGTCCGCCGGCACATCCAGTCAAAGTTTTTGGCACTAAAAAGTATGTATTTTGCTTCAGTTAACTTGGTTTCTGGTATTTTATTGTAAATAAATACAGATGAATGGAATGTAGATAGAGTTTGTGCATACATTTGGTCTTGCAACTGCGTGAAAACTATACCTGAAAAGTTTCGATATTGTTTTTATTTTAAAGGGTTATGCTTTTTCAAAAAGTTATGGAAGAGCCGGGTGAATGGGCCTTGAAACAGCTGGCTCTTCCATAACTGGCTCTTTCATAGCCCTGGATTTGGATTGAGTAAATAATATAAAATATTAATAAATATGCATTTTTTCTCATATTACATTATTATTACCTTCTCGCCATTTAACCTCTACTCCTATTGTTGCGATTTCGAGTACTTCTAGGTAACAAATTATACCATCGAAAATAATGAGACCATTTTCTAAAGCAGGACCAAGCACGACGCGCTCTACGTCTACCGTCGTGACTGTCACTCCCGAAAATAAAAACTTATGAGAGAAAGAGGTATGTGAAGAAATCAAAAATTATTATTGAAAAAATTACCACAAAACAGTCCATAGAAACCCTTAATAAAAGCTCAGTACTGCAAGATGACTGAATCGTATTTGCTGAAGTGAAAAAAAAGGTTGCTCGTAGCAGAAAAAACTCAAAAACAAATGATCAAGATTGCAGCTTCAGTGCAAAATTTGATTTTTCTGATTGGGCCCATGAATTCTGTGGCATTAAGGAAAATTTTTTTTTGTTTCTAATTTGAAAAAAAAACTAAATTATATACTCCAAAAGTCTGAACATATAAAAGGTATGACAGAATATTATTTCAATGACTGAATCAAAAATTTCATTAGTTTAAAAAAGAATTATTAGAATTGTCTTCCTGTTTTTTTTTGTAATAGTGCAATTATTATTATTTTGCATAATTTTCACAATTACACTTTATTATACATACTGGCTCTTTCATAACTTTTAGTAGCTCTTTCAATACCGGAATGTTATGAAAGAGACAAAAGACACATTTTTAAAAAATGAATATTTCGTTGATTTCTACATATTGTTCAAGGATTTTTCGTGGGAAATTATCTACTTAAATGAATAAATAATAATTGAAGAAAAAGAAATTATCATTTCTTCCACCAAAAGTATATTTTTTTGCTCAGTTTGGTAAACTGCCTCTTTCATGCCAATTCTCCCCTACAATATAGAAAATTTTCTAGTTATATTGCTAGATTAGTGAAACTTTAGTGAATTATTACAACTCTTCAATATCTTTATCAGCTTTCTGAAGGACATTCGTCCATATATCGAGATGCCAGCATTCCGTTTCAATAGCCACTAAAAATTAACAACCTCATCGTTATTCAAAAGAAAATTATCAAAATTCGATTACTGAGGAATTTTGAGTGCTCTTATTGGATTCAGTTCTATGGAATTGCGAACACGTAATCAATATATAGAGTGGCATACTTGTTGATTTGAATTTCGATACTCCATCGGTTGGAACCACTCGAGTACATCCTGACCGAGTCAGTAATTGGATTCTTTCATTTTCCCTTGAAGTGAATATCAAAATACATCGAATATTGAATTTCCACCGAATATCCGGACAATGCTATTTTGCTTCAATAACGTATTATTAATTATAAACAATATTATTCATCGGATAATAAGTTCTAGCTCAACACATGATTATGGTGGTATTCAATTTTGTTCAATTTTTTTTCATAACCAACAAATATAATTTACAAACACATTCGATGTCGAATTTCTTACAAAATAGTCCAAAATCGATTTAATTCACGCCAAGAATCATGAGTTTTGGTTTAACATTGCAGAATGCCATTCAAGTCCAAGAATTTTGGAATTTCCCATCAGGCCAAATGAGGTGAAATTTGGAAACACAAATTTCAAATTTAGTATCAATTAAAATTTTGAAATCTTCAAACAATGACCAACTGAGTGGTGGAGAGATGCATGAGCGGAAATTTTTCAACAACATGCAGGTTTATAACAGGGTGTATGAAATCAACGACACTGGACAAACTACATAAAGCCTCAGGCCTTACAGACTTGGGATCTCGTAGAGTAGCACACGATTTCACTGGACGATCCAAACAGACTTTCGATGAGCGACTTCCGCTATTTGGCCAAGAGGCATACCTGGGCAGACTCAGATGAAGGAAGCGTTTTCTAAGCGCTCCAATAGATGAACTCCTTACCCTCTAACTAATTATAAAAGCCCTTCCAAGCGGGTCATCAAGTGACTGGAAAATCTGGAGAACGTTTAAACGCATAAGAACTGGTGTAGCCCTTGTCAGAGCTAACCTCATTAGATGGGGCCTGTTGGATGAAGACGACAACAAGTGCGACTGTGGAGCTATACAAAATATGGAACACCTAGGCATCTGTCCTTACAGCCCACATAGATGACTTATGGACAGACAAACAAGGGTTTGAGTGTCAACGCCAGC
Organism: Cynegetis impunctata; assembly: GCA_030704885.1. Classification (NCBI taxonomy): domain Eukaryota; kingdom Metazoa; phylum Arthropoda; class Insecta; order Coleoptera; family Coccinellidae; genus Cynegetis; species Cynegetis impunctata. The sequence goes on along the minus strand of JARQZK010002296.1, from coordinate 140,783 downwards.
AAAACTATGGTCATGATTAATTTGGTTACAGGTGATAATTTAACCTTGAATAAAAATAGAGCAAGTATACTCGTATAAGTATCTTGGTCATGAGATTCGCTTGGGTAGAGACAACCAAACTTGTGAAATGTCAAGAATAATTGGACTAACTTGGTCAGCCTTCGGAAAGTTGAGTCATGTTCTAAGATCAGATATCCCTATCTGCCTTAAAACGAAGGTCTTCAACCAGTGTGTCCTGCCTGTACTGATATATGGTGCCAAGACGTTAACCTTAACGGGACGAACAGCCAATAATATCAGAGTTATACAGAGAGCTATGGAGAGAGCAATGCTGGGTCTGTCTCTTTGGGACAGGGTTCCCAACACCACTGTAAGAGAAAGAAGTAGAGTAATCGACACCATACAGAGGATTGTTAACCTTAAATGGAACTGAGCGGAACACCTGGCTAGGGTCAGTGACGATAGATAGACAAGAAAGGTGTCCATTCCAACTGGATGAACGCAGCTCGGGACAGAAGGGGATGGAAACTGTTACGGGAGGCATTATGTCCAACAGTGGACGAGTATGGCTGATTGATGATGATGAAATAAGAAGCATAGGACGTGGTCAAATATTGGGCGAAGAAATTGTAGTATTTCCAGATACGAAAAAGTGAAGTGAAGTAGTTCTACAACATATCCCAAACTCAGCCTCTTAGGGATTTTTTGACGGTGCATGGAACATAAAAACCACAGTTTTAAAGAGCTTCAAAGCTCAGGAAGTGCTTTTAAGCGGCTTAAACCTTCATCTCACCACCATCATTTTTGTCTAACGATTTCTTGTTTTTTGTGATGTTTGAAGATTTGAGCACCTCCACAGCTCATCCAGATTGAGTTAGGAGGTAGAGATTTCTTTCGTGGATAATTTTTTTCGTCCGCTGCAATTTTCATGTTGAAATTTGAAGAATTTTTGATGATTTTCGAGCATTGCTCTACATCCACTTAAAATAAAGAAACATAAAAAAGGATTATTTGGGGATTTCAAATGTTTTTTTAACTGCCGAAATTTTAACGTAGAAATTTCATGCATTTCTGTAGATATTCCAGCTGTGTATATGCCTTGAGTTCCTCAAAATTAACTCGAGGGGTAAATAATTTGATTTTAAAAGAATAAGGATGAGCTGGAAATCTGATCTCATTGCTGGAGCTCTACAACTCGCGCTTTATTTTTTCAATTTGGGATGACGAAATAATCTATAAGCGCTTCGCTGATATTTACGATATAAATTCTTGATAGAATTCAGAAATAACATCATCAATATCTTCCAGGTAACCATTCCCCGGCTTGATTCGGATTTCAGTAGTTACAGCGCCCCGAGGCGTCCGAAATCCTACGAACTGATATTTCCGCCTGCAATATTCATAGCCGGAAGCACCTGCTTGCCTCCAACCGCTCAGGTCAATATTTCAAACGTGGCAAAACGTTACGTCCGACATCGTTTCTTTCCAGCTCGTCCGATTTTTTGGGACGCGTGTCTCATAAAATATTGGCGAGTGCAATTTCGACTTCATTCAATTTTAAATCGAGTTCGTTCTCCACGGTAGAATAAGTTTCTCGTCATGTCTTCATCGTGATATATAGATGGGTGTTTTAAGTGTACTTTTCCAAATTGATTTTTGTTAGCTATGATACAGTGAGGATATGAAATATACTTTTACTATAGTACATATAACACCTTTTCTTCTCTCAATACACTTGTTTTCTCTCAACCATGTAGGTAAACATCATCAGGATCTTTGGTTATTTTATTCGATTTTATTTTCAAATAATGAATGAAATATCCTATTTTAGCCTTAATTTTGGCTCAGATTGGACTATTTTCAGCCTTTTCAAATTATCGTGGAAGGCATTTTTAGTTGAGGTGTTTTTTTGTAGGATGTCGCCGGAATTAATCACTTCTTTAGTGTAATAAGGCAGTATCGCATACGCAGACTACTGTAGTAGATATTTCTCAGGTGTAAATAGGTTTGAAATCTCGACTATTTGTTTTTTTTTTCAACTTAAGTCATCATATGTATCGGTACACGAAAAATAAAATTGTTCCATTTTCATTTAGTGAGTAAGTGAAGCAATGAAAGTTTTTTATCGTGAGTGTAAATGAAAGTTTGGCCGTGTCCGACACGACAGCGATGCTAGACGTTCACGTCAGCTGTATTCGTAAATGCGTTTTGTTGTTTTTTATTACTAAGAGAAAAACAAGACAATTATAGAAGTTTTTGAAAAATTTCATTCAATCATAATATTTGTTATTTTGCATAACATCTTTTTTGTTGCAGGTTAGCGACTACAACGAATTATTGAAAAATATGAAAAGGAAGAGAAACACCAAAACATAAGGTAGTAATGAGAAAACTTCTGTTTTGTTCGAAATTTTTTCAAGAATCAATTACCTGGCGGTTTCTAGAGTTGGAATAACTTCTCATTCTCGAAATATTTTGTGAACAAAATCTACACATCTGTTATTTTAAATAATATAAGGTATAACTGTATTGAATATATATATATATATATATATATATATATATATATATATATATATATATATATATATATATATATATATATATATATATATATATATATATATATATATACATATATATATATATATATATATATATATATATATATATATATACATATATATTTAAAGAACAAAGTATTTTAGTGATGGTAACATATTGATGCAATCATTTTGTTAAAGGTCAAAGTAACAGACCGAAACTTTAATGAAAATAGAAAAATCGTAAGATTGTTTTAACTGAACCAAAAATCCTACTAACTTTGTTCTTTAAATATAAATAAAATGGTTCAAGATATATAATGAAAATGACTATACATATGGCAGGGGTGAAAAAATGCTATGTTATCTTTTATATTAGTAAATCAATATGGTCACAATGTCGTTGCCGAAATGAAGAGACACTCCAATATTAATTACAAACTGGCTAATCAACGAAACCGGAGAATATACCTGCTGAAATGCAGATGTAAAAATGTTGTTCCGAAGTAGTTTTTACGTAGAAACACCGATAATATTCCTTCGATTCTATTAACCAGGACGGAAATTTAAGAATATATTAAATACGTTTTATCATAGATACACTTTAATGTTTTAATTGCTGATACTGTACATAAGATCCAAAATTTGGAATGTAGTTTAGAGACAGCAAGGAAAAAATTATCATAGAATTATCGCCATCAGATCTTTGGCATCATTTTTCTAATAAAGAAAAAAATAGATATGAAAAATTGTTTGCGATTATAAAAACTAGAAATATCGAAAAGCTCAACACTCTCATACAAAACCAACAAAAATAAAGATGCTTATCAAATTCCAAATAATTGCAGATAACTGGATTGAAAATTTGTCAGACACTGACATACCGGAATATGCAAGTGAGATTCTTAGCCTTGGTCCAAAGTTTGCAGCACCCTTAAAAATGGAATCAAAGACTTTGCCCATTCAAGATATAATTTGCAAATGTAGAGGTAGCTATGGAGAACAAAAACAAATGACGTAAAGATGAAATAAGGGGCCTTGTTGTAATATTTTAACTAATTTCAAAAACAGAAACGCTAATACAACAACAAACAGTAAACAAAATAGCAACATAATCTTTCAGAAGAAAATAGCCAAAACTAGGAAGTTCTTGAAAGATAATCCTGACACTGATAGTACTACAATCTGACAAAACAAACAAAACCGTTATCATGACCACTGGATGAATATGACAATAAAATTAGATACCTACTTCAGGATAAAGATACATATAACAGAAATGAAAAATGTATCCTACAGCTATCCTACCAGAAAAAAAATAATGAAATAATTAACAAGATGGGAAACCAAAGGGTACATTTCCCCTACCCAATGCAAGGCAAACTTTACAATACAAAATTCGTTACCACCGAGGATATATGGCTTTGCCCAAAATTTACACAAAGCTGGAACGCCTCTACGACCCATTGTTGTCATGTATACAATCTCCATTCAACAACTTATCCAAGTAATCTAAAAAACATTTTGTCAAATGTGGCTTACGGAAATGAATACTAACATAAAAGACTCATGCAGCTTCAAGGAAAAGTGAAAAACTCTCATATTCCCGATGAATATGTCTTAGGAGCATTAGATGTAATATCTCTTTATACTAACATTCCAATTGAAACAGCTCTGCGTGTTATAGAGGTAGGTGGGAAAGATATAAAAAAATACACTGACATCCATTGATAGAGTTTTTGGGCAGCTGTTGAACTTACACTAACATCAAACGTATTATTGCATATGGCAATAACTTCTATAAACAAATCGAGGGATGTGCCTCTATGGGTGCCTCAATATCAAGTATTGTTGCACAACTGGTAATGGAAGATTTGGGAGAGTGATGTAATTAACCAAATTAGATTTTTCCTGTGCCATTTTTCTACAGATACGTTGATGATTGCATCACAGCAGTTCCTAAGAATAAGACTGAATATATATTGGAACAATTCAACAATTACCATGAGAAACTTCAATTCACGGTAGAGTGTGAGAATGAAAATAAAATTGATTTCCTTGACATGACTGTCTACCACACAAAACAACAGTCTTGAAACAAAATGGTATACCAAACCAACTATGGTCGGACGACGTTACCTCAATTTTAATTCACACAGCAGCACATTTCTCAAAAAAGAGCTGTTGTCATTGGATTAGCAGATGTCGGGCAATAAGGCTCAGTGACCCAAACTACATTCACGACGCAATAAATTAAGGCAAAGCAGGTACTATATCGAAACTCATACCCAAAAAAATTAGTGAACGCAATTTTCGGAGCAAAGATATAAAAAACACCAAAACACAGCAAATTAATAACAACAGCAACTAATGTAGACAATGTTCAAGAAAAATATCAATACCTGCCTGTACCATATATTCCAAGGCTGTCGGAAAACCTGGAAAAGCTTTCAAAAAACAATGATATAAAAATGTGTCATAAGGGACATAATTGTTGCAATCTAACTTCAGCAAATTGAAAAGCAGAATACCAGATAATAGTAAAACGCACACCATATATCAGATACCATGCCTTGACTGCTCGGGTGTATATATTGGTCAGACGAGCCAGCATTTGAAAAAACAGACTGAATGGACATTAAATATGATCGGAAAACATCACCGCCTTGAAAAAACACGAACAAACATTAAAACATCCAATTTGATTTCGTTTCTCCTCCACAAAAATTTTGAAATCAGAATACCATAAAAGAAAACGTGAGTTTCATGAATGATTTTTATAAAACAAAACCCCGGATGCCATTAATGACAAAACAGATATCCAAGAGCCTTAAGCAAAATATATAACAACATCTTGAGCAAATGATAAACAGGAGGATCAACTGAAATTAAAACAACGTGGTTTCACTTTCTAACTAAAAGCGAAGGCTGACGTGTCTATGTAGACGAAAATTTTTGAAAAATTTGTTACTGTGGATCATTGTCAAGTTTTTTTTTACGTAATATTTATAAATTGTTAATGTATTTATGTGAAAAGTTTTTAATTCTGGTGAGTTACTAAGCCTTGTTTTTGATATTTTACGCGATAAAGTTATTATGAGTCCTTTTTATTTTAGTGATGGTAACATATTTGATGCAATCATTTGATAAAGGTCAAAGTAACAGACCGAAACGTTAATGAAAAATAGAAATATATATAATCGTAAGATTGTTTAACTGAACCAAAAATCCTACTAACTTTGTTCTTTAAATATACAATAAAATGGTTCAAGATATATAATGAAAATGACTAACATATATAATATATATATATATATATATATATATATATATATATATATATATATATATATATATATATTGGGTAAGGTTGCCCATATTTATCCGACTTCCAAATTAAACCCCCTAATTTTTTTCTGTTAACGGTAAACCTACGGGAATCTGTCAAATAGAAGATAACCTTAAATAAAGCTAATACAGTGAACATTTTTTTTGTCATCTCACAAAACAGCAGCGTGTAGTGTAATATATTGTGCAATTTTATAAGTTGATTATAACCATAGAAAAGCGATGAAGAAATAAATTTAAAATAGAAGCAATGAATAATGACCTATTTAAAGTATATTAAATTTACTTTCACAAATTAAAAATTCTTCAAAGAGCTCAATTGAGGTTATATTTTGGAATTTCTACCTGCTGTGAATACTGAACCCTCAAATTGAACCCGGGACTCAATTTAGGTATTCGTATACAATTACGTTACAATTATCGTTCTCAAATACAGAAGAGTAAACCTAGAAATTATAGATTATAGAACGCTAAAAAACTTAGGAGAAACAAAACAAGAAAAACGGGGAGATAGATAGTCCTGCAAAGAATCTGTGTGGAAGGTTAGAGTAACATAATCAAATGTATCGAATGGGGGACATGGTACCATTGTAGGACTAATATAAAAGTGAATTTTGTTCTTAATATGTCGAGTAGTAGTATTTTCTATATGAAAACTGTACGTTTTGTTTATGTATAAGAATATGTATATTTAACCGAAAGACGTTTAATATTAATATCTTGTAACCTAAAAAAAATATATGTATATTTAACCGAAAGACGTTTAATATTAATATCTTGTAACCTAAAAAAAAAGCTCTCCTAGAAATACTAAATTTTTGCTCCACCGTTTCATCAATAACAGTAGTAATCTTCTCCGAATGAATAGCAATTTTTATTCAATATCGTGTTGATTCGAACTGGGATACTAATTGTTCAATTTTGGCAATTGTACGCCCAAATTGAACAATTTGTGGATATACCATTTCTTGGCACCATGCTGAATAATTTGGTTGACCATCTTGCACCAGAAGTCATTATGCGAAACAGTTTATTATCTCATATCCCAAAATATATATAAATTTATATCTTGATTTTTTCACTCCACAAAACATTCAGATTCTTGTCGAAAATACTTCCGATTCACTATTCCATAAGTGGTTCAATCTGACGAATACTAAACGGAAAATTCGTTCACATACATATTTTTCTGCCAAAGAACTTTTCTAGGCTTCGAGCGACAGGATTTTCTTTCCGAGGCCGAGAAAGGGCGAAGTCGAATTGTATTTCCATATAAATCGAAATCGTTTCAAATGAATTTCCCCATTAAGTTTTCAAATCGACCAAAATGCGATACTTTGATTGAAATAAACTTTCTTCTGGCATGACTTTCGATAATTTGTTATTGCATTCTGCTTCTTATTGTAAGAAAACCACACCCAATTTGAGTTTCTAGATTTTTCAATACCTTACGCATGAAGAAAACACCGGAACAATATAGTATAATAAGTGTTTTTTTTCAGAAATTTTAGGGGTATGTCATGTATGAAGATGGTAAATTATGTTCTTAGTTTCACATTATTTTGCAAAAAATTATCATGTATCAAATGTATATAGAACGTTTTCACATGAAGTTATATCATTACTATATAAGTAGTCCACGATAAATGGTTACGATATAGTATTGGTTTTTCACATACAACGATTTATAGCTACTATGAAATTGTGCAAACAGAAACATTAAATGCGGCGTTAACAAGTTGCTCAGCAGAAGTAATCATGAAAGGAAGATGCGGAAATCTACTACCTACTAGCGTTGCTTCTCAATCGCAAGAGAAGTGTTAGAAAAGGGAAGATTTAACGCAAAAGTCGGCGTTTCTGCGTTCATCAATCAGCTGAAATTTGGAGTTGTTTTAGAGGTAGATCAAGACTGTTAAAATTTGATTGAATTCGGTAAAATTTTGAATTGTCCACATTTTAGCGAAGGAAGTGGAGGGGAGGTGCCTTCTAAGGATTTTTAGAAGCCCAAACCTACCGAAAAAACGGTATTGGAAGGGTTTTCGCATCCCCATATCTCCTCCAAAATGAAAGAGATGGTTGAAACTTCATACGTGGATTAAATAAATGTTATGGAAGTGTTATTTGGAGGTTTGAAATTTACTTCTGTAACCGTTGCCATTTTCATGCATTTTCTGTATTTTGGTTGATCGGGTTTTGCGTACTGAACGGCTCTTTGAAATTTTGTACTTATGTGGATTGACTTTAAAAGTTTTTCGACAGTTTCAACTATTTTCCTTAGCCAATCCATTTCAATTTTAATATTCCATGATGGTTTTTCGAGGGGTTCAAACGCTTTACTCACCTCCACAGTCCCTTCAAAATAACTAAGGAGGTGAAAAAGAAGAAAACTAAGGAGAAAATATGACCTTATTTACAGAGCTCTAATGCTCATGCGTTTTCCACATTCTAACTAACTACTCCTGAGCAAGAGCACTATAATACAAAAGATCTAAAGAAAATATCATACTTTTGTTCCCACAATATCCTGACGTAATCTTCCGAATTTTTATAATAGATCCTTCGAAAATGCTTTTATTATTTTTATATATATATACTATTGTTATTCAAGCAGATTGCAGCGGATTAAATAAATTTTCTTGAAAAGACGTCAGCCTTTTTTAATGTAATTGGATAGTGACAAAAAATTAACTTTATACCAAACTAGTTGAAAGACTTTTTAGTTAGTTAGTAGTTCAATATCTCCAGAAGTTCAGGTAGTAAATTAATCAATTTCTCTAGCGCTAACTTTTATATACAAAAAAGACTATTTGTCAATTTGAACCAATAGCCGAATCTCAAGAGACACTATTAGCTACACTTTCTCAGACACCAACTTCCCCGAATCCCATTATTCACAAACTACGTCCTTCAAACAACACACTTATCGAGACTCGGTTCTGCCTAGGGTTATAAATAATACCGTGGTCCAAAAATACCCGCAACTTTTACTTGTCAATTTGGGAAAACGGCCTTAGACTCGCGGGAAATGTAAAGACAGATAATTAAGTCTCTAAGTTTCGAAACAGCGAACAATGCTTCCCGAATACTTTCGTCATCAATCATTGGCTACGAGCGTTTCATCAACGTAGGATATTTCCGATTTCTGGACTCGCTTCTTGTATTTCTTCACTGATGGTGATTTACTCTCCGGGCTTAAGATAAATGGCGGCATGGAATTCACGCCTGGCCTTTCCTGAGAAAAAACGGAATAATTCGACAAAGATCATTCCGCAGTTCGATTATTTCGATGTTCGTGCAGTTCTGTGCATTGTGTGGGAACAGAGAATTTGTAGTTCGTGATACAGAAACGAAGAAGAAGACGTGTGCTATGATTTTATTGTTATTTCTCAAAATCAACTCCAGTTAAAGATAAAAGGTACAAAATAAGCTTTATATACGAATACGGTTTAACATGAAGTTTGTTTTCGTATTTTGAAAAATTTTTTTTTTCACTCCGTTTGTATGTACAGGGCGGACAAGTTTCAATGTTTGTATGGGGTATCTCGATAACTATAGGGGATACAGAAAAATGGAGGGCGCATTCTCGATATGTTTTTTCGAGACAAATTCACTAGCTAAAACCAGCATTTGCAATCGTCTTTTCTTTTCGAGTTATAAACAAAGGTTCGATTTTTCGACTTTTAGAATAGTGTGAGTGCCATGGTTGTTTGTGAAGTTACGATAATACTTTTAACATTATTAAAGCACTTTTTTCTGTATAATCCAGTGGCGTCGAGAACATTTAAAAATAAATGTGTAATTTCGAGTTATGGCCTAAAGATGTATTTTTTTCAAATGGGAATCATAGTTGGCTGTTGTTTGGTTGAAACGGATTTATTCTCCCCTTTCTAACGTATTATACGTATTTCAAGTAGGCAGGTGTCATCTATGGCAGAGTGTGTCCATTTGTTACTGGCATAATATAAATTAATTAATTTAATCGTAAAAGTCAGGAGGAAAGCTTCACTCTAAGTAATAATAGTTGTGATACTGCATCTAAGATATATTTCAAGCGCTATCCAGGAAAAAGACAACTTAATAAAGCTATTTTCAAAACATTAAAAGAAAATCTAATTAATTGCTTATCAATTGACAAGCAGAAAACATTACAACATTCATGATGTTTAGTAATAATTTTTAACCTTTTGAAAATAGCTTCATAAGGTTGTCTTCTTTCTGCATAGCGATTGCAATATATCTTTGATGCACTATCACAACTAATATTGCTTTGAATAAAGCTTTCTAACATATCATATTTCTCGTGATTTCCGTACGACATCCTCACATTAACGATTGAATCAGTTAATTTATATTATGACAAAAAAAATGTATACACACTGTCATAGATGACATATGCCTACTTGGAATAAGTATGAAATACGCAAACTCTAATTGTAGTTGAATATTATATTCGCTATTAAAGACTTATACATCGAAAGCGACCTGACATATGATACATCAACAGAAAGGGAAAAAATCCATTTCAAATAAACCACAGATAACTTTGATTTCCATTTAAAAAAATACATATTTAGGCCATAACTCGAAAGTGCACTTTTTTCAAATTTTCTCGACGCCACTGGATTGTACAGATAAAAGTGCCTTGAGAATGTGAAAGTTATTATCTCGTAACTTCACAAACAACCTTGATATTCACACTTATCTAAAAGTCGAAAAATCGAACTTTTGTTTATAAACCGAAAACAAAAGTTTGCACATTTTAGTTTTCTTCAGAGAATTTGCCTCGAATAAAAATACCGAGATACCCTATACAAACATTGAAATTGTCCCACTCTGTACAGTATAACTTTATGAATAGAATAAAAGGTGTGAATCCTGATTTCATATATCATTGCTCGAATATTAGCTATTCTTAAAGATTTTTTTGGCAAGCATCACTGTCATAAAAACTAATACACTTTTTGACACAAATAAAAATTTCATAGATCGATATGCTCTAGTAACAAATTATTTACGAAGTGACACGTCAAACTCACGAATTCTCATTATTTTGCTTAGATATGGAATCTGGTACAGAAAGGCCGTCTGCTATTCCACAACAACGGCTGTCGCAAATGCAGCAAGTTCATCTTTGTCATCGAGAAAATCGCTAGAATTGAATGGGAATACGTTTGAAAAATTTATGAAATGGCTCACCTAGCACATTATGTATTCCTTTTTAGAAAATCTAGTCTTAAAGTTTGGCAGTGGCGCAGATGCTACCTGACCGCGGCGATGCCAAAATGAAGGGTAAAGATTTTTCACAAAAACACTCGAATTTTTTTTCACACGAAGTTTAGCATACGGCCTTGAGGTTTTCATGAAATAATATAGAAGATTATACAAATTTTATCTTACATATGTCGGGACTCCTATAGCCCGAGGGCCCCATATAATTGACAGAGCTGATACGGCGGTTGTAGTGCAGTAGGTCAGTGTCAATTCTCATTGTGTATTTTATTATTTGATGAAGAATGTTACATGTTTCGTAGTTGTTTATAAACAAGCTACAATTACGTGAGGCCAAGGTCTCATGTCGTTGGTATCTTTGTATAATAATTATATATAAACCAGAGGGAATCTCTGATAGACGGACTTAGATAGACTTAGACACTCATCACGCTGCCCGAGGGTTTAGCGAGAAGTTTATAGTGTAGGGTAATTCGAGGATAGATGGCGCAGGTTTTTGAATAATGTGTTAAATTTTTATACGTTGTACAAAAAAAAATTAATTTTTTCCCAAAGATCAATCTTTATTAGGTTATAAACATGTTTTGATTATCAAAACCCCATAAAAAATTTAATATCACAATTTATAGAAAAAATTAAAATAGCTAACAGAAACCATCTCCCCCACAACGCTGAGGGGAGATGGCGCAACCGAAAAAATATTGAATTTTGGGTAGAATTTTACATTGTTTTGCAAACAACAATGCCACAGTCATGGCAAAAGTTAACAAACAGTTGAGCAGGAATCGTGAAACCATTTGAAGCATTGTAAGCAACTGGCCCACTCGTCAGGTTTTTTAGTTTGAGAATACATCTCGCCACATACGGTACATGCTTCATTAGTAGTGTTGTCCATATTATTATTATCATCTGAAGAGTCATCCAGTGTCGGTTCTTCCTGATCTTCGTCTGAGGACGAGTCATATTTGGGGGTTTTCTTAGTTTTATTTTTGGTCACATCAGGTTTTATGGCTTTTCTTTTCTTGACATTTACTTCTTTTTGTGTTCTTTCATCTACTTTTTTCTTTTTGTTATCAATCGCTGTGTTTGTATTTAAAATTTCTGCCAGCTGCTTGCTTCTTCGTCGAACTGAATTTACCGCAGCAGAAACAACTGGAACAGGCGAGATCATGTCTAGTATTTTTCCAGGGGTAGGCTTTTTTTTTCTGGTAGTCTTTCACCTACAGTCTGCCAACTGCAGCCAGGTTGTTGAACTATAGCTGACGCTTTTTCTGCATGCAGTTCATTCTGTTTTTCTAGAAAAATTCCACCTACAGTCTGCCCACTACAGCCAGGTTGTTGAACGTCAGCGAAACTAACATCAGGATGCTGTTTACTTTCTACTGAAAGAGCTGCATCGGGTAGATTATCGATCCTATTATTCTCAGTCGAGTGGGCATCATCCGGGATAGCAGAAGGGTTAAATGGTGCGATTCCCGTAGCCTTGAATGCTGAAGTTCCATTATTTACAGTTGCAGCCTTGTTCCATCCTTCAGCAAGTAAGTTTACAAACTGCAATCTGGTGAGCTTCCGCCCTGGATTGTTTTTGATGTATAAATTGCAAGCTGCGTAGTAGTTCAATTCAAAGGACCTGAAGTAACATCTATCAAGTGGCTGCAAAAACTGCGTCGTGTGACTTGGCAAGCAAAATAGAATGATGTTGTTTTCAATACAGTATTCCAGCATCTCAATGTCACTGCAATGTGAAGCATGACCATCAAGTAATAACAGAACTGTACCTGCCGGCTTCCTAGGAACAAACTGCTCCTTGAGCCACTGAAAAAATATGTCGCTATTGACGTAGGCCGACTTTTGTGACATGTAGATCAAGGATCCTGGGGGCATACCATCCTCAAACTCCTGTTTTTTATTTTTTCCTTTCATGACGCATGTAGGAGGAATGAAAACGCCTTCAGCATTACAGCAAGCTATGACCGTTATGGTTTCCCCTTTTTCTCCGGAGCTGATACTGCCGACGTTCTTAGACCCTTTCTTAACAATGACATGCTCTGGCCTGTTATTAAGTTGTAAACCAGTCTCGTCCATATTAAAAATATGTCCTGGTTTGCCCATAAGATCATGTTCGATAAAAAAACTCTCCAGCAGCTGAAAATATGCTTCAACGTCTTTTTTGTTCATACCCAAGGATCGATTTATGGAGACCCCTTCTGCTTTTCTAACTGATAACTCTGGGTTCCTTTGCAGAAATAATTGAAGCCACGGAAAACCAGCTAATCTCGATTTTTTACAAAAACGGTGCTCAATGCATGTTTGTTCGGCCAATTTAAAAGCCATACTTCGCACATCGGTTCGAGTTGGAGAAAATCCATTCTTCTGAAGTTTTAGGATATGTTTAACCAACTTTGCTTCCGCAGCCTGGCCTGATGTAGAGGAGGGCCCAAGAGGTCCTTTCTTAAGGTGTCTTTTCAATTTTCTTCTTCGCAGTATGGTTGCCGGTACTCCAAAGCTTCGAGCAGCTTGATACACACCCATTCTATTTTCATCAATGGTTTTAATGGCTTCTGATAACTGCTGCTCTGTCCAACTGGCCCTGGAGCAACGTCCAGTGCGCTTGTACTTGGTCGGCATAGGGAAAATAGAAATAAATAAGAATGAGCCATCTCACCTCAATAATAAGTGAGCCTTCTATCCTCTTTATGAGAGGAGAGATGGCGCACCCTCAAACTGGAACACATTTTAAAATATTCGCTATTTTTAGGTTATATAGCAAAACTATAATGTTTTTACTTACTTGAAATGATAACTCCATTGAAATTATTGTTAAATTAAATCTTCACCAGCGCGACGATGGAATAAGGGAAAATATTTTTGATCCAACTGGATCTCAAAATAAATAATAATAAAATAGTCTTTCAACCAGTGAACACAGTCGATGCGGCGGCCTGTTTATTATAAACTGAGAGACATCATGGCGCCTTCACTTATCTCTACAACTAGCGGTTGCGCTGTACAACCATCGCGCCATCTAACCTTCCGCGCAATCTATCCTCGAATTACCCTATAGGAATAAAGACTAAAGTATAAGATGAACCAGTGTATCATTCCATAACCAGGACCAGTCATTACACAGTACCTGGTACTTGGCAAAATTGGTGAAGAACTTCAAATCATCATCACATCAGAATCACTGTTTCATGTTGGAGGGTACCATCAGCAGCAAACATAATATAAACATAGGAGAATATTCGACAGTTCGTGCTTCTATAAAGTTTGACAAACTAATTTTTATATCTCGTTTTTATTTATAATAATTTGAAGCTTCAGATTGCCGAGAATATTGAATTCTCAAATGACCAGTGGCAAAATTTCCTAACCTTCAAACGAATTAAAAGATCTGCGTTTACTGTAGTACAAGACGTTATGCGACAGAATTGCCATCTAAAGTTCTATTTAACTACTAAACGAATACATCAACCAAGCAAGTATTTTTTCTTGATGTCGCTTTTTCTTTCGCTCTCTCTCTCCCCCCTCTCGCTCAATGGCTATGTGCTTCATACTACGTTCGCCCTTTCTCACTCTCTCTCCATCGGTCTCAATCGTTCGCTCCCTCTTCTTGGTTAAAACGTCCCACATTTCTTGGCGTTGCATGCGTAAGAATTTTACCCTCATTCGCGTAAAGAAGTTTAACTTCAAAAACAAAAGAATAGGTCATCATGCGTGTAGATATCTCAAGGCTTGGCTCGTTAAATAAAAAAAACTGCTTATCGTTTTATAGAAATGAAAATTTGTATATATTATACTAAATTAAATACTTATAATGTTCAGTTTGACATAATTAGTTCAAATTAACCAAATATCCCTTAAACCAATTTGGACATGTTTTTTATTTCGCCTAGTATTTTTCGAGTGAAACACAAGTATAAAACCGTGAAATCGAAATCGATTATATGAAACATATTTAACGATCGAAGAAAGGTGAAATTATTGTTCAGAGATCCAGAGTCGTTGTGGCGCCAGTTTATTTTGAAACGGATAAAGGGAAAGACAATCTTTATTTTATCGAAAAAATGCAATTCACAGAAAGCATTCAACCAACTGGAAACAAGCAGTTGTCAGTTTTCAATAATTTATTCGTCGAGTGGATAGCTGATGACGTAGATTCAGAAACAAATGGCGTATCGCATCTACTCTCCCCCTTCGCGTTCCTTTTCGGATTATATTGTGTACATTCCTTCCACCGTCTTAGTTCCCCATTTGTCTGAAGTTAGGGTCACCGGGATGAAAAGTACAAAAATAAAACGCAATCTGAGACATTCATGTCGAAATTAAAAAGATCCCTGGCGAAAGAACGAGTTGCTAAAGATGATTGATGTGTTTTTTTAACTATAGGCACAGAGCATAAAGATGAGAAGGTTTTTCAATTAAGGGTTGGAAAATATCGCAATTACTTAGGGATATATTATACAGGTTTTTGTTAATGTACATTTTTTGACAAAAGTAAGATCTCCTTCTATAAATCTACATTCAAATAATTAGTAAGAAAGTAAGTGGGCAAAAATAAATTCCTACCTCAGATACCTACTCGTTAATTATCTAAAAATAGAGGATACACTTAGATTATTTGTAAAATTATAATCAATTACCTGCTTAAAATTATACGTGATCTACAACAAGCATTAAATACATTAATGAGAAAAAAACATTTCTGCCTCAAATTGCGGATACTCCAAAGACGGAAATCGTTCGGACTTAGTGAGGAAAACAATTTTATTTTAATGATCGTTTATTTGAACAGAAGATAAACTACAATAATTCAATATATAACTGTTCTCCTGTTATAAATTTTGTTCGAACTGTTCTCCCTTGTTCCTAATGAACGTCTGGCACCTCTTTCTTACTTCAGCCGTTACGTTAGCTAGTTATTTGTTGAAGCAGAAATATTTCTCTTTTTGCTCGAACAAAATGTGATTTTAATATTATTTATTTGAACAAAAGATAAACTAATAACAATAATTTGATACGCACCTGCGCTCTTGTTGCACATTTTGTTGGAAAAAATTTTTTTTTGTTGCAGCAAAAATATTTTTTTTTCGAACAAAATGTGTACCACGAGAGAAGACAGGTATCAAATTATTATAAGTAGTAACTTTTGTTCGAATTAACGATCATAAAATCACATTTTGATCGAACAGAAAAGAGAAATATTTCTGCTTCGACAAATAAGTAGCTAACGTAACGGCTGAAGTAAGAAAGGGGTGCAAGACGTGCATTAGGAACAAGGGAGAACAGTTTGAACGACATCTTTAACTAGAGAGAACAGTTATATATTGAATAATTGTAAGTATTTTAACTTTTGTTACCATATATATATATATATATATATATATATATATATATATATATATATATATATATATATATATATATATATATATATATATATATATTTATATATATATATATATATATATATATATATATATATATATATATATATATATATATATGTTCAGAAAGATTTCCGCGGTCGGAAGTATTTGAAAAACTTGGTTCACGGAATGAACCGCGTGAAAGATTTGAAAAATCTCGACGTTTCGGCTCCTTTTGCGAAGCCATCTTCAGGAGAATTAGAAGCGGAATAATTCAGAATCGTGGCCTCAATCTGCCTACTCCACGATTCGAATTAGGAGGAATCGGAAACAATACGATTGCGTGGTCTCAACCTGGCTAATCCACTAACCGTACTGCTTCCTGTCAACTCTGAAGTCTCAACCTGCCTACTCTTCAGAGTCAACTGACGGGCCGATCGTCGCGTGGCCGTATTTATAGGGGAAGGGGGCGGGTACTCACGCTCATCAATGCGGGATGCACTCTGATTGGGCGTTACATGGCGACCACTGAGAAGTGGTTTCCATGCTGATGGGAGTGTGTGACTGTCATCTCTGGTGTTCAAACAATTTGGACGTTTTTCTATTTCTACAGCTTCACGGAAAATTCGGGATTTGAAAGATCGGACGGGAGCAATAGTTCTTGTATTGGGGAAATCGATAATGTGGCCTGTTTGGGTGTGATGTTGGGAAAGGGCGTTGGAGATATCTGAGTGTCTTACTGAAAGTGAATGTTCTTTGGCACGGACCTGAATTCGTCGGTTTGTTTGTCCTATATAAGAACGAGGACAATTGGAACAGGGAATCTCATAAACACCGTGATTTTCGTTGGGAATTTTATCTTTGACGGATCTGACCAGATGGGAGAGTTTTTGTTGAGTGGTGAATATTGTTTTGATGTTCGTGTTTTTGAGAGATCTTGCGATCTTATCTGTTACTCCTCTGATGTAAGGAAGTATATATATATATATATATATATATATATATATATATATATATATATTATATATATATATATATATATATATATATATATAATATATATATATATATATATATATATATATATATATATATATATATATATATATATATATATATATATATATATATATTTATATAGAAAACAGAATTCTTCGTGTTATGGATACACGTTCGTGGCAATAAAATGAAGTGAACTAGGACATTTATTTGAAACTAATCAAACGAACGTCCTAGCGGAGCTGGTTATACGAGTTCACGAAACATCGAAATGCCTCCATATACCTTGGATGGTGTATGTTAGAAACATTAAGTTGTTTATCACAATCAATGGAAATGATAGACGCCCTTATTTGGGGCTCATCAGTATCATCCATCCATCGAAAGTGATAACCAACCAAATATTTCTAACGGCGTTATATTTTCCTTCCAGTGGCATATAATGGCATATAAATATGACACAGCGCCACCAGTCGGAAACAAATGAACCACATCTTACAGATAGAAGAAAACATTACGGCAACGACAACATTCACACGACACATTTATATGCCATATAGTCACTGGAAGGAAAATATAACGCCGTTAGAAATATTTGGTTGGTTATCACTTTCGATGGATGGATGATACTGATGAGCCCCAAATAAGGGCGAAACAGACTGTCTATCATTTCCATTGATTGTGATAAACAACTTAATGTTTCTAACATACACCATCCAAGGTATATGGAGGCATTTCGATGTTTCATGAACTCGTCTAACCTGCTCCGTTAGGAGGTTTGTTTGATTAGTTTCAAATAAATGTCCTAGTTCACTCCATTATATATATATATATATATATATATATATATATATATATATATATATATATATATATATAACTTTTCGATAATTATTAGCAATAACAGGCTTGGTGAATCTCAAAAAACTCGATTTTATTAAAAAGTTGACGTTTCGCCCCGACATTCGTGGCTTTTTCAAAACTTTTTTTTTGGGATTCACCAAGCCTGTTATTGCTAATTATTATCGAAAAGTTAAAAATAGTTCAAAGGCAACAACAATTCAAATAAATATCTATATATATATATATATATATATATATATATATATATATATATATATATATATATATATATATAAAAATTTTGTTTTATACAGAGAAACAAATTTTTCATATACTTCCCACCGCGCAAATCTCTCTCTATATATATATATATATATATATATATATATATATATATATATATATATATATATATATATATATATATATATTTGAGTATTTCGGAAATGGCTCTAACATATTTGATGAAATTATATATTAAAAAAGGGTTTTCCTTTATTAGTTTACCTATACAGCTACATTTTTTGTAAAAACGCAATTTCACACAAAAAATAGAAATTTTATATAACGTCATCTCGTAAATTGTTGCCTTATATTGTTGCCGATGAATGATAATCAACTGTCACCTTAAAATTCAGCAATGGCGCTATAATGACACTGTGAACCTTGGTCGTCCATTTCTTGTGATTGCGCTATATGACATAATCCTTTTCATTTTGTTCGCCCAGGAACTGAAATATTACACATCGCTGGATCCTATTTTTTTTCTTTATTCGTTTACAGAAATATTTATACATAACACATCCATACAGGATTTCAAATTATTATGATGAATTTTCATCTTACTTACTTACCGGACTTCATCACCATTATATTCAATAATTTTTACAATTCATTTTTCATTAATAAAATGAAATAACAAAAATAAACTTATATGAATAGACATGACGCGCACGCCTAGCAAGGCTGTCGTGTTAATCGAGTCGGACACAGTTTAAGGCCTATATTTTATTGTTTCGATTATAACATGAAGTATTTGTGAAACTCAAATAACATTTTGTCAGATTATAAAACATTCTATATTTAATACAACACTATCCAAATTCAAGCTCGACTGCAAAGATCATTAATCATTCTCCTGGATTATATTCGGCATGGTGAATTTTTAATTTTAGATGTCTAGGAGATCCAGCTTTCACATGTTACCACGACGTACGTTATACTTCTAATCGTGAGATAAATATGAAACCGACAAAACTAGAGGCTCGTATAGGATTTCAGGAAACTTGTTTGAGGTTTTAGTTCCATCATTCAGTGTTAAATTTGGATAGAAAAATTGTTACAGCGCTAGTCGAATGATAAAAGATCAAAATATATAATTTGTGATATTTACATCACTAAAAACCTCATATTTTGGTACAATTTGACTTGAGCTAATTTATTAAAGTAACATTAACTGTAACTATCGAATGATACACTTAAGAAACAGAGCTGATGAAAGCTAGTCCTAAAATTGCTCAATAGTAGCATAACACTGACCATCGCACCTTATACTATAGAGTCTAGACACTTGGCGAATTGAAGCTTTGAGCTAGAGCTACAAATATGTAAACTTATTAGACAGCTGTGTTCGTATATGCTTATTGATATATGCTGTGAAAAGGCATCTTTTCAGCGATGACGGCATGTTTAGTTTCATAGACGGATAAATCTTGTATGAGCAGTAAAAATTATGTAATATTTTTTCTTTCAAGAAAAAATTTTATATTATGAAACTAAAATTGGTTATTTATTATAGAATGACTTTGATGTGAGGAATTGATTATAATTTATAATCAACTACCTATTCGTGTAATAGGCCAGTCAGTAAAGACATTGAAAATCGAAAATTAACAATTCCAAAAGATTTGAAACTCTGATCATAGAGAAAGGAACAATAATCTCATTTTGCAACCTTTTCCGAAGTCCGGAACATTGTCAAAATTGCGATAACATTTAATATTGCTGTATGCTTGTGAAAGAAATTCCAAGAGTTATGCAAACTTGGAGTACTATTAAATATATTATTTCATATCACATATGACGTATGAAGTTTGCAATCAATTTAAGGGTACGGAACATTTTTCTAATTCAAAATTAACGTTTTTCTTCGATTAATTGACCAAAAATAATTCCAAAGGTTCTGCAAACTCGATAGACACTTTGGAAAAATATACCGAGAAGTTGTATAAATTTGCGTTGACCGGGAAATGTTTATTTATAATTTTTTTAATTCATGGTCATTTTTTTGGGCAAGATGGTCTCGAAATAACTACAAAAGTTTTGAAACCTGGTTTCAATTCAGAAAACATCTGTTCTGATGCATTTGCAAATTTGCAACCTCGTACGCGGTAAGGAACTTTATGCAATTTGCAAAAATATGATATCTGGATTTTTATATTTTTGCAAATTG
>JARQZK010002296.1:87500-115000 GCA_030704885.1 Cynegetis impunctata | reverse complement strand
TTATCCAACTCTCAACTAATATTTTCTCATTTCTTTCGATTTTAACAATGATCAAATTTTCAAGAATGAAAAAACCCAATTTTCCTTCGAAATGTCAATTTAATTCGAGTTATATACGTTGCTTTCACTGAACTTATTGAGTTCCACACGAATAGTCTTTTTACCAATTAATCAAGTTAATTAACCAGTTGATTTGTTCGTTGAGAAGAGTGTTTTGGTCGAAATTGTGTAATAACTTATCGAAACTTTAATGTTGGTTTCGCAGTTTCAAGTACGGAGGTCGAAAAGGCGAGTTAGTTCATCATCTGCAGAGAAACGGACTCGTTACTATCCAACATCGCAAACTTTCATGAAAATGAACTAAATAGGATTAAAGAGTACATATTGCAGTAAATTTTAGTACCTATTAAAATTTATCAGTGAATCTGTTAATACTTTAAAGAGAGTTAAAAATATACTTTATTGAAAAGTTCGATCGTATCCTCATGAAGTTCTTAACATTTTCTATACTTTGCAGGTGTCAAATAATTTTGCTGTCTAAAAATATTTGAAAAATGTGCCAAAGAATAATAACTTTTCGAGAAACATTTATTTCAACTCTCAATCGCTTGAAATGGCTAATAAACGAAAATTTATCGAAGATCTAGCAGAGCCAAAAATACTGCTAATATATACGAGGTCTGTTCAAAAAATAAGATGAATTTTCATTTTTCTCAAAAAACATTTATTTATTCATCAATTTCTATTTTGTCCCCTTCAAAGTAGTCCTCCTCAGATATAATAGACTTGTGCCAGCGTTTTTCTAATCCTCGAAGCAGTTCTGAGATGCACTTTTTGGTATGCTCTTTAGCTCTCCCAGCGATTCGGTTTGTATATCCTCAATTGTCTCGAAACGCAGTCCTTTTATGGGTCTCTTCAATCGTGGGAACAGGAAAAAGTCGCAGGGGGCAAAATTTGGTGAATACGGTGGCTGAGGCACGATTACGGTGTTATTTTTGGCCAAAAACGCGATGATCATGCGACGATTTTTTGGTCAAAATTCAGAAATTTTGGAACAAACTTCGCTGCCACACGATTCATGCCCAAAATTTCCGAAAAAATTGCATGGGATGAGCCAACCGATATGCCGACATCCTCAGCAACTTCTCTAATAGTGATTCGACGATTCTCCATAACAATTTTCTTTACTTCCCCAACATTTTCATCGGTTGTTGATGTGCTGGGGCGTCCAGGATGGGCGTCGTCATTCACATCTTCTCGACCTTCTGTGAAAAGCTTGTACCACTTGTAAACATTTTTTTTAGTTGAAGTAGACTCACCTTATGCCACTTTCAATATTTCGAGTGTTTTGGAGCACTTGATTCCATTTTTCACACAAAATTTAATGCATACTTTTAGATCCATGTTTTTCGACTGCAGAAAATCGTCGAACACGCAAAACACTTCTAACTTTTATGCCTCTCACAAACAAACTAAATATTTGTATAGTATAGCTAAAACTGTGAACATGTGTTCGGGACGAGTGTACCAACATAACAAAATTAAAAAATCGATAATCGAATGTACGTACCGTCTAGTACAATAAAAATATTCAATCGTTCATATCAAAATAGTTTTCCATGAAATACGAACAGAATCGACTCATTGACCGTTATTTTTAAATTTGAAAATTTGATTGGAAAACCTCTACCTTTAAATGGTATTGTTTCAAGTAGAAAGCGTTATGATATTTCGCGAAGATTGCCTCTAATGCAGTTTTAAGCTGACTCACATTATCTATTTTCAGTAGGTATTCGTTTCATAACTTCTTATGATGTTTGGCACCAAAAACTCAATTTCAAATATATATATATATATATATATATATATATATATATATATATATATATATATATATATATATATATATTTGATTGTTGTCTATAAAAAGACATTACTTGTAATTTTGGAGATCACATGTTCTAAACTATACTTTTTTTTTAGAAAAATTGAAAATTCTAGATGTTTAGATTTTGTCTAAGAAGATGAGTTGTTATGGTTAGAGTTTGTTTGTTGAATTATTTTGTTTTGATTTATGGTGTTTCTTAGAGAAATTAAAGAATTAAATCTGCGTATATTGAACTGTTTGATATCTGTTCTATCATTGACGATTTTATCTAAATTTTTTTGAATATGTAACATTTCTAAAATTTTAGTGAATCATAGTAGTCTTTTTCTATTCAAATTTTTTCAAATCAATAAATGTCAAAGAAATTTCAATTTTTTCAAAGGTTTTGATAAAGCCACGAATGTCGTGGCGAAACGTACAACTTTTTAATAAAATCGAGTTTTTTGAGATTCAACAAGCCTGTTATTGCTAATAATTATCAAGAGATTAGAAATAGTTCACAGGCAACAACAATTCGAATAAATAATAATAATATATATATATATATATATATATATATATATATATATATATATATATATATATATATATATTCCAGAGCAATAGGGTTGAACATTTGTAAGTAGGTAGTTTAGTATGATAACTTAGATGGGATTGGTTTTGTTATGCATTTTTTGGGGGATTGAGCCACAGGGGAGGAAATAAATCTTGTTTAGAGGATAGAAGGCAATAGGCTTGAAAGTTGTCAATCTAAATATGTGAAAAACTGACTTGAATTTGGGAAAAAGATCTCAATTCAATAAATATATTCTTTAAGCTGGATACGTTATGAAAACCTGCTTTTCTGAAGCAGATTACTGCCATAGAGTTTTTGGGAAATAAAAATGATTAAATTGAATATTCATTTGATCTCGGTGATCGTGGAAACTTCAGAAAAATAAACATTATTTCAGTACCGAATATAATACCTATAAATCAACCAGTAAAACTCAAAACCCTCAAATTTATTGAATGTTCGTGCATATTATTATGTTTTATGAAATATTAAAATGCAGCATAGTTCCTTGGTAATTTGATTCTCAATGGGAAAATTATAGATGAAAAGTTTCGACTCGAGGGGAAATGCAGGAATGAATGTCATAATGACATCGAATGCGTAATTAGTTTTGAAGTTTTAGAGGTCATCAGGGACTCGTAGAAATTCGACTGAGATGCAATTCACCTAGTCATAATTTTGTCATAAGGTTCGTCGGAAAAACGGAATTTTGGAGGAAATTGCAAATGTCACTTATTGTAGAAGTACAATAAATACATATTTAATGCTCTTGCAGACTATATTTATCAAAAGATAATATTGCATCTAATACGGTCAAAGACAAACAACTCTTCTACTTCAATGTTAGTCACTCTAACTGCAAGTCAATTACATATTCTACACAACCATCTTTATCGTGAAATTAAAATAATTCTTACATGTTACACCTTCTACAACAGAATTGGAGACTATTTTTCATTAGGTAAAAGTTTATATAACCGTTAAATTTTTTGTGAAGGGATTCAAACACCTCATATACTAAAACAGAAAAATTTCATTGGAATGTTGCATATTGAATTTGTATTAAATACATATTTAGTTAGTCATTGCCATGACTTTTATCTGATTTAATTTTACTACGTTATTGGAAGATTGAATAAAGATAAATTTCTTAAATTTTAAATTGTTCTTACTAGGTTTTTATGAACTTCAAATAACTTAGTTTTCCGTCAACTTATTTCTGAATTTTCATGCATGCTTTATTTTTTCAATTATTCTTGGAAATTGCAAATGAATTTTCCAACTGTTCCTAAGTCCGCTTCTGGCTCAAATAACTTCATAGGATGGCATTTCTGACATGATTTAAATTATTCCGTTCTATGAAACCTAGTACTGCTTCTTTCCTCGAACTTCGGATTATTGGCATTCAATTGTATTGTTATTATATGAATATGAACTCATAGTCTAGTCAACAAGTTCAAAAACGTGTTAATTCTTGGTAAAGCTGATAGCTCATTCGATTCGGAATGACGTCTAGAAAAATGTATCTTGAGGATTTATTAGCACATAAACAATTGCAATTGTTATTAACAAATTAAGATGAACAAAATATGGCATTTTGTTTTTCGTTAATAACTCATAAACTATAGATATTTAAGAAATTTTGAAAAAAGATCCTCAAAGATGAGGAAATTGTCAATAAAAAAGTACGTATTTCCGGAACTGTACCTATATTATTTATAATTTTAATTTAATAGGGCTCCGCGCGACCGTTGAGCTAATGACGCTTTGCCGCTAAAGCGAGTGCACCACATAAAATAATTTTGTTATAGTAACAAATATTAATTCAAAAATTTGAATAAATTATGGTATCATCCAGATACTTGAATGAAAAAATACAAGTTGGAAAAAATTTTTTGAGTGAATTTTTCTAAAAGTTTATTAACAATTTTTTTCCAATCTCCCTTTTCATGAATAACGACATAAAAGTTTGAATGATTGAACTAAAAAATTTTGGCTCCGTGGAGCCTTTGCTATGTATATACTTAACAAGATCATGCGATAAAATTTTCTTAAAGTTTATTATTTTGTTTATAATGATTTTTTTAAGTTAACAAAAAATGAAAATTTCTGGAAATGTTGTTAAAAAAATTTTATTCAACAAATAATATATTATTGCCGTTTCTGTATCCAACAATAAAATCGAATGACTTTCGATAAAAATTTTTCAAATAATTTGTTAAGATATTGTTTATAAACAAATAGACAATTTTAATATTTTTTTTTTACCATTTTATTGTGTCGGCTAAATAATGATTAAAAAAAATAAAAACTTTCCATAAATTTTTTTTTATTGTTTATAACTAATTTTTTTATATTTCGATTGTTTAAATAATTATCGAAGAACTATTTTCTCTTTAAAAATCTTAGTTGGTATTTATTCATAGGTTGACAAAGAAAATAATTTTTTTTATTAATAATTTCATTGTTTATGAAATTAACAATTTGTTATAAACAAATTCTATAAACCGTTATATATTTTTTCTTAAGCTAAAAAAAATAACAAAAACAGCCATATATATGAAAGTACTAAAAAATATTTTTTCTATTTTCTAAAATACTTTTAAATATTGCACGACTTTGAAGTTTAAAGAAGGTCATTCGATTTGTCAAGTAACAAATTGATATAATTTATTAACTATTAGATATACGATAATAGACATTTAGTTGGTTTTTATGAGAGATTAAGTGAACTTTCAAATCACTAAAAGACCAAGTTTATAACTATTGTTTATCAGCTACTATATCTATTTGTTTATAAAAATTTGAGAATTTCTTGTCTTTCTCGTATCTTTTATGACTTATAACTTGTTAAGTAATGAAAACAAAGCTATGAATCCTTAAACAATTTCTATATGAGATACGAATAGGATATGCAGTTTGATTGGTAGATATTTTATCATTGAACAAAATTGTTTAAGGATTCATAGTTTTGTTTTTATTACTTAACAAATTATAAGTCATAAAAGATACGAGAAAATTCTCAAATTTTTATAAACAAATAGATATAGTAGCTGATAAACAATAGTTTTAAACTTGGTCTTTTAGTGATTTGAAAGTTTACTTAATCTCTCATAAAAACCAACTGAATGTCCATTATCGTATCTCTAATAGTTAATAAATTATATCAATTTGTTACTTGACAAATCGAATGACCGGTGCAACTTCGAAGTCGTGCAATATTTAAAAGTATCGTTTACGAGGGGTAATTTACTATTATAGGCGTAACTTATTTCGAGAATTTCAACAAGGTCGAGACGCTTTCCTTTGTTACCTGAATGTAACAATTGGGTTTTGTTGAAATCCAGAAAATGATTGGATTTCATACAATGTTCGGAGAAGCCAGTGGTATTTTTATTTTGTAAAATTGACTTTTTATGTTCTTCAACACGAATATTTATATTCCTTCCTGTTTGTCCAATATAGATATAAATGTTCGTGTTGAAGAACATAAAAACTCAATTTTACAAAATAAAATTACCACTGGCTTCTCCGAACATTGTATAAAATTTAATAATTTCCTGGATTTCAACAAAACCCAATTGTTACATTCAGGTCACAAAGGAAAGCGCCTTGACCTTCTTGAAATTCTCGAAATAAGTTCCGCCCATAATAGTCAATTACCCCTTGTGAACGAACAAATTGATTTTCAGGTATCACTTTTGCTATTGTCTGTTTTATAAAATCAGATGTAATACTCTCCTGTAGTCAGTCTTGATAATGAATTCATAACTCGAAACATGTCGACTTTCGTCGACATTACAGTATCTAAATATTTTTATATAGTGAAACATAAGCCAAGTGTGTTTTATTTTAAAGTTTATACTCTATTCTTTATGATGTTTCACCAAGTGATGTGCGAGAATTCAATCTCAGTTATTATTAAGCGCCCTGTAAACGATCAATCTTGTTTGTCAAATTTTAGGTGTTTGTCAAATTATTTGATAGTCTATGGCTTTGTTTGATGCGTTTGTCAAACAATTCACGTGTTTGAAGTGTTTGATGAAAAATTGGATTGACGGCATTTTTGACAACTAAATTCAAAACCGTACTGCTCATTTTTCATGGAACGCGTCACGTCCATAGAGATATTACAGATAGAGGCGACAAGCCAGCCTGAAACTTGTCAGCTCGGGTGAGGGAGAGAGAGAATCTGAAGGTTAGGTTAGACTCTGACAGTTACGTCTGTCTATGTTTACGTCTGATAAGTTTGACAAGGACAGAAAAACCCTGCGATCGTCTCTCTCTTTCGCTCCCACTGAGTTTCGAGACTGACGTTGCCACTTACAGAGCGGCCTATGGCTTGTCGCCTCTATCTGTAATATCTCTATGGTCACGTCACGTCAACGAGAAAACCGTAACTAAGGAAGAATTTGACAAATTTGTTTGATATTTGGTTTGATCGTTTATGCCATTGCTTGAAGCACACGTGAAGTTTGTCAAACAAGTTTGTCAAACAAATTTGATCGTTTACACGGCGCTTAAGATCTATTCAGTGCAGCTAATTTCACTCTGAGTGAATTAACAAAATTTCTAATTGTTCTCCAATACAAATCGCCGTCGGACTACTATATGGATATCAACCCACAGCGCCATCCACCAAACATATTGGAAATCAACAATTCACCGTTTAGATCAAAAATTCCGTCGCGAAACAAATACATACTTCCTGACATAAAGATTATTATTAACGAAACGCGCTCTAGTGAGTATGTACAATGTTAATGTGCTCAGAAATCACATAAGTCACAATTGCAGAGGAGACATGTTCATGTTTCCTATTTATTTATTTATTTAGTTTGAGGTTATGTTGTACTGCGACCTTATGGTCTATTGTACCCCCCTATCAGAGCTGTTTTCTGTACTACGACATCTACCTGCAGCTCGCCTTCCAGTTCCAGAGTATTAATGATCTCCAATATCTGGGAAGACTTCAAGGAGGTTATGTCCTCACTCCTACAAGTTTCTTGACCAAAGCATTTATTTCATTGGCTTTCAATGGCGAGGCATTCTGTAGCCAGGTGAATAGAAGTTTCCCTTTCCTCCTCACAGAATCTACACTCGTCAGTTTCTGATAAACCTATTCTCATCAGATGCTTCCTGAGGCGACAGTGTCCTGTGAGGAAGCCAGTGAGGAGGTGTAGTTTATTCTTACTGAGATACAGATATCGTTTGGATCTTGCAATATTAAAGTTCCGGAGGAATTTTTTGGAGTGATCCATCTCTGAAAGATTCCGCCAGAGTGTTTCTCTTTCGGTTTCCTCCTTCTCCCGAAACACTCTCTTATAGGTGTGTTTTCCTATACCACAGAAAAGTTCTGGGCCAGTAAGTGGCGTTTGTGCTCCTTTTCTGGCGAGTAAATCGGCCTCTTCATTTCCCTTGATTCTCGAGTGACCGGGAACCCACACTAAAGAGACCCTATTATTCTTACCAATTTGATTGAATTTCCTTTGGCACTCCCATATCAACTTTATATCGATTAAACGGGAGCTCAGTGCTTTTATAGCCGCTTAACTATCAGAATGGATAGCTATGTTGCATTTCTGATAGTTTCTTTCCAAGTTCATATCTACACATATATCGATTGTCAGTATTTCTGCCTGAAAGACGCTCGAACAGGAGCCAAGCAACAGTGCGCAGTTGGTGCCTGCCCCATATACCCCAGCGCCAGCTTCGGTGGTGGTTTTTGAACCTTTTGAGTACCATTTTATGCTAGTTCCTTTGAAACTTTCGGCGGTGGATTCCCTTTCCCATTCTTCCTTTTTACTAAGCATCGTAGTGAGGTTCTTCTCAATGCTTACTTTCTTTACCATTACATCACTAGGGAGGTTCGCTGATGAGATGTAATTGGTCAGAGAGGACCAAGCTCTCTGACTTTTAATTCTCTCACCACCTGTGCCCTCCTTAGATATTCTAAGAATTGCCTCATGGGCTAACCTGTCGATCACTTCATGTTAGCAAGTATGCAATTGTTCTGGCGCTTTGTGTTTCATAGACGACTATTCAAATTATTCAATAGACGATCTATGATTCACGCTTTCTAAATATTCTATGAATCTTCTGTTTCTATGAATCTTCACTTTCTATGAATCGTCAGTTTCTATGAATCTTTACTTTCTATGAATCTTCCATACGTAATTCTATGGCTTTCTTCATGGCGCATTCAACAGTTTCATGAGAATTCAGTCATTTAAATACTTGAAGAATCCTTCATCTAACTTCAAACATGACATAATAATTTGAATTGAGAGATACTAGACCGGGAGATGGTGACACAAAATATTAGGTCATTCCTACCAGTATGGCGGTTCTTCAGGGGTCTAATTACGTAAAGACAAAAAGGAAAATGATGGTCGTAGCGCTGGCACCGACGGTCCAATCGCGTGGGCGTTAATCGAACGCGTCGGTTAAATAACGAGTGTCGAACGATTTGTTCCACAAAAAGCTTGTATTTTCAGATAGTCGAAAAAAAAAAAGTAGGCGGTAGCGTAATGCCATACTTCTCAGGTGTGACTTACAGCCTGCCATACCGACGTGAATACATTAATTTAAATAAAACAATTCAACCATTTGTACCAGGCTAATTTTTGCATAGCTAATCATCGTCGAGTAGCCATTCACGAAAATCACCTTGCCATACTTTTCCGACAGTTCCCAATGGCCGCCATACCACTGCAAAGGAGTAATTTTTTTTTTCGCCAAACGATTTGTACTAGTATTGCATTTGAATTTTTGGAAAGTATTTGACAAAATGTGACCGTTATCATTTTTCCCATACTTCTAGTAGGGGGAAAAAGTGCTGCCATACTTGAAATACTTATTTATTTGACACATTTCAAAAATACGACTGTAAAATCATTTTTTACATCATGGCATCATTGAATTCTCTTCGTTTGGATGCAATTGTACCTAAAAAAAATTATTACAGATTGTAACCATGGGGCGGACGACTATCGGAACTTTTTTTGACGATTTGTACCAGTATGGCATTTGGATTCTTGGAAATCATACGATACATTGTGACCATTATTATATTTGCCATACTTCTAGTAGAGGGAAAAAGTGGCGCCATACTGGTACAAATCGTTCGAATTACGAATGAAATCTTAGAATTTTGAAAAAATATTGTTCACATTCGCCATCTCCCACAGGTAGGTATGGCATTATCAGACTTCTATTTATAATCATACAGAGAACTGTTAAAAAAAGTTTCAGGGTGGTACAAATTGTTTGAGGAAAAAAAATTACACCTTTGCAGTAGTATGGCGACCATTGGGAACTGTCGGAAAAGTATGGCAAGGTGATTTTCGTGAATGGCTACCTGACGATGATTAGCTATGCAAAACTTATCCTGGTACAAATGGTTGAATTGTTTTATTTAAATTAATGAATTCGCGTCGGTATGGCGGGCTGTAAGTCACACCCGAGAAGTATGGCATTACGCTACCTCCTACTTCTTTCTTTTTCGACACTCTGAAAAAATAAGCATTTTTGTGGAACAAATCGTTCGACACTCGTTATTTGTCCGACGCTTTCGATTAACGCCCACGCGATTGGGCCGCCGTTGCCAGCGCTATGACCATCATTTTCCTTTTTGCCTTTACGTAATTAGACCCCTGAAGAACCGCTATACTGGTACAAATGACCTAGTATTTTGTGTCACCCTCTCTTGGTCTATACTTCATCACATTCTGAAATTTTATATCAATTGTAAAACATAAGAGGAAAGATTCCCCAATTTTTCAGTCGTTTATCTTATTTCTTCATCAAGGACATCAAAAAGTAACGAAATTAGGCATCATATCCTACAGAGTACGATCAAATATGCTACCAACGTTTTCACGAATGATCTCATGGTTCTAATTAACCTGTCGCTTTTCAACAGTTTGTCATTCTGTCCAAAATACAACAATCAAAAGGATTCCATGTGAGCTAATCCACATGGATATAAGGCAATTAAACGAAACCAAATTTCATGAGGCATCATCAGTTTCATTTAAGCTGAACAGTTATTTCCAATAATTATAGCATTTATGTCTGAAGGGCCCATAAAGTCATCGAGACGGAGAAACTGCCAGAGGGATTCCTGAAATTGGATGTGAATTCACCGAATGATCCGTGAAATTGCTATCGCCGATAGTCGATGATGAAATTGTCGAATTATTACAGGTACTGGAACAGAAAATGACGTTTAATTCGCAATTGAAGCGAAAGAAATCGTCAGACAATTCTATTATGAAAATGCAGGATGGAAAATTGTTCTACAACTATTTTGAAATGACTCTCATTCAGTTAAAAATAAAGTAAGTTCAGAAATTCATTATCGTAGGTATGAAAGTTTGTTTAGAACTAATAGCTCGTAAGAAACAGATAATGAGATTGTGGTAATGATACTAGTAATGAGAAACATGATCAGTTTAATTCAGAGAATTACGCAATTTACTCGTGTGTGGCGCAGACGTTCAATTTTCTAATTATCTCCCTTGAAGGATCCATGGGAATTCCATATTATCGAGTCTCCATCTGTTCTAGGGTTAATTTGATTAATCATCAATTTTTCAACGTTTTATCATTATGTTCGCTTTCTAACCGCTTTTACCTCCTCCATTATATATATATATATATATATATATATATATATATATATATATATATATATATATATATATATGAGTTGATCTGAAGTATCAACCAGCCACCTCTTCTTAACTTCGAAGAGAAGTCAGGTTGAGATTTTAAAATATAAAGTTTAGAAGAAATTCGGTTAATGCAGTAGGCATCATAGTATATATAATATATATATATATATATATATATATATATATATATATATATATATATATATTGATATATATATATATATATATATATATATATATATATATAAATAATATATACATAGGCATTCTAGAATCTTTTTCACTTTCAAGCTGATTATAATGAATTTTTCGAAGAATACTTTATTCAAAAATACACACCATTAATTATTTTTAAAATTTTAACAGTCAAATATTTTGATGAGGAGTAGTCAACTTCAATCAACAACAGTAAAAGCATGATGAAGCATATCTTCATGCTTGCATTGAGTCTTTTTCTTCAACAGCCTGTATTAATCCACTCCTGGACATAAGCCTCTTCCATATTCCTCCATGTTGACCTGTCTTGTGCTGGGAGCATCCAGTTCTTTCCCGCTCTTCTTTGTATGTCATCTCGTCATCTTGTCATGGGTCTGCCTCTGCTTCTCCCTGTTCTCCGTGGTCTCCACTTCATAATGGTTTTCGTCCATTTCTCATAATTTCGCGCAACGTGTCCGGCCCAACGCCACTTGTGTTTTGCAGTTTGTTCTATGACGTCACTCACTTTGGTTCTTGCCCTGATAACCTCGTTTCTTTGTCTATTTCTTAAACTAATTCCCAGCATCGCACGCTGACAAACCCGTAGTTGTTGTGCACTTTTCTTTGTTATGGTGACTGTCTCCAGCCCGTACGATATAACTGGTAGTACGCAGGCATTGTATATTTTCCGTTTCAGATTAATTGGTATCTTCGGTTTTTTGAGGCTATAAGCGAGCTTTCCAAATGCTGCCCATACCAAACTGATTCTCTTACTTATCTACAGTATCCCACTGAACTTTACAAACACTGGTACTTACCTGACTTCATCATCGCTATCCTCAACTTCTACTGAATCATAAGTATTTTTATGTCGATTCTACCTAACTTGTCAATATAAATTCGATATTCAAATTATGTGATTCAATCTGTGGATTGCAATGACTTATCCCTCAAGATCCAGATGCGCTGTTATTGGATGAAATTTGAATTTATATATGACGAAAACAGGTAACTCAGTGACTTGCATACACGTACGGATGCGGAATGACGACATGAATGCAAAGTGGGTAATTTTCGGGCGTGCTTCAATCAGATTTACGTAAAGGTTGACCCATATACGTGTGTACGAAAAGTCATTTTGAATTCGTTCAATCAGCTTTATATGCATGTTCTGCATGACGCTTTAGCCTGATGTATGATGCACCAATTTCAAATAAGGTCAAGGTTTCGATTTAAAATTTTCAATTGCATGAAAATATTGACAATAGTGATTGGGTGCATTTCTGATGCAAAAGGTGAAAAGTTCTCTGCAATCAAATTTAACTGGAGGAGCAACACAATGATATGAATATCGTCAGGCAGATGGCGTAACAGTGTGAAAGAATAGTAAGGTACAATGTGTCATTCTAATTATACTAGGTTATCCACAATATCTAATTCAATACTTTGGATGACATTCAACATTTCAAGATTGAATGGAAATACAATGGGAGCTTTCCAACTACGACACAGAGCGACACTGTGTGACACAGTGTTCATCGCTTCTTGTTCCAACTACGACACAGTGACACACGGACGAACACACAAAAAAGTTGAGTTAGAGCGTGTAGTGTTTCAGTGCTACCAACATTTATAGTCGATTTATTGCATTAACGTTGGCAATAGTTTTAATTATTAATTTATTAGATGATTATCATTGCATTATATCATATTAATATTTCACTTACAGTTTTCATAAGTTAACGTGATACAAAATTGGCTAATGACGGTGTACGTATTTTGTAATAAACCGAAATAGAAATCACTTGTCCATTGCCTTTTGAAATAACGATGGCTGCGCTGTCTGCCGTTTTACATAAAAATCAAAAGGCTTTCCAACACCGTGTTTGGTAGTGTGACACAGAGTGGCACGGTACTGCCTTGTTGGAAAGCTCCCAATGTTGTTGTACTCACAAAGCTAGCTCTAACTGAAGGATTGTTTGATCCATTGTCATTTTATAAAATACTATTTCTGTTAGATTTCAATATTTATGATGATTTCTTGAGACATAAAATGAAATTTTTTATTGCAAACCAAATAGAAAGCCTAGATTATTTTCAGTGTCTCGAAAAATACTGAACAGATATATTATACTTCTGATGAATAAAGATTAATAAACCAAAGGAAATTGAAAATGAAACAAAAATAATTTTTTTATGCAACAATATTACATTCGAATTAGATATATATATATATATATATATATATATATATATATATATATATATATATATATATATATATATATATATATGCCGTTATATCAGCAAAATATAGTTCGGCTGCCATTAATGAACAAGGAGATATCAGACAACTTAGCAATATCTATTGTAACATACTCGAATGTGACAATAAAAAGAAGTGGTCGTGAGTGAGAATGTTATGTTCTATGACTAGTCCATGCGCTGTGTAAGACCATAGAGATGTCAGATACTCTGACATAAGTTTTTAACCTGTACTTTTGTTCTCTTAATTCTCGTGACATATATTTTTCCAAGTTATGTTAGATAGTTTATACTCTTAATGTTTTTTATGCTTAGTTTACTTACTGATCAATGGCTGTAAGTGGTTTGAAATCTGAAAGTGTACTTTGTTACATAGTTTTTGTATTTTGTTTTTAGACCCTGAAGAAGACAGCAATGTACTGTCGAAATATATTGTTATAGCTAAAAAGATTCGACCTTAGATGCCCTTGCTGAGTTCCCATTAAACTTTATTAAACTTATATATATATATATATATATATATATATATATATATATATATATATATATATATATATATATATATATATATATATATATATATATATATATATATATATATATATATATATATATATATATATATATATATTATATATATATATATATATATATATATATATATATATATATATATATATATATATATATATACATATATTAGGTACTATTTCGAAGGACACATTGTTGCATAAAAATTATTTTAGTTCTATTTTAATTTCTCTTTGGTTTATTAATCTTCATTCATTAAAAGTAATGAAACTTGTTGCATAAAAAATTATTTTAGTTTCACAATCAATTTTCTTTGGTTTATAAATCTTCATTCATTAAAAGTATAATATATCTGTTCAGTATTTTTCGAGACACTGAAAATATTCTAGGCTTTCTATTCGACTCTGTAGTTTGCAATAAAATGTTTCATTTTGTGTCTGAAAAAACCATAATAAATGTTGACAATGGATGAAACAATCCTCCAGTTACAGCTAGCTACGTGAGTACCAACACCATTGTTTTTCCATTCAATCTTGAAATGTTAAATGTCATTCAAAGTATAATACATATATATATATATATATATATATATATATTTATATATATATATATATATATATATATATATATATATATATATATATCTATATATACATATATATATATATATATATATATATATATATATATATATATATATATATATATATATATATATATATATATATATATATATATATATATATATATATATATATATATATATATATATATATATATATATATATATATATATATATATATATATATATATATATATATATATATATATATATATATATATATATATATATATATATATATATATATATATATATATATGAATTGGTATTATCCCTATGTGAGTTCATATTTAATAAGATACAAATGAGGAAATACAACTCTCACAACTGCAATGGTTTTCAAATTTTTATTCGTTAATAGCTACCGGTTTCGCGAAATTTTTTTTCGCATCCTCAGGCACAGAGGTAATGGACCACAGGGGTAAATTTCAAGACATGTCAAACTTTGTGTGTCGAATTAAAATAAGCACAATATAAAAAGTGAAGTGTTCGTTGGATACAATAACTGCTCTTTAAATATAAAAGACAAATACAAGCTTACACAAATTACCACGATATTCACATGCGGACATTAATAAAATACAGAAAAGATAAAAATCTGATGATCAAGCGCACTAGACAATGCGACAACGGCGCTAAAAAAAAAAGTAGTGTTGTCGCATGATCATCAGATTTTCATATTTTCTGTATTTTATTAATGTCCGCATGTGAATGTCGTGGTTATTTGTGTAAGCTTGTATTTGTCTTTCAAACACTTCACTTTTTATATCGTGCTTATTTTAATTTGACACACAAAGTTTGACATGTTTTGAAATTGACCCATGTGGTCCACTCCCTCTGCGCCTGAGGATGCGAAGGAAAATTTCGCGAAACCGGTAGCTATTAACAGATAAAAATTTAAAAACCATTGGAGTTGTGAGAGTTGTGTTTTTTTCATTATTATATATATATAGATATATATAGATATATATATATATATATATATATATATATATATATATATATATATATATATATATATATATATATATATATATATATATATATATCGACAGCTGCACCAGAAGCGGAAGTTGCTATCCAATCCCATCCCCATCATCGAGTAGTTTTTAATTATTTAATATATATGTAAAAATTTTTAATTTCTCAAATATCTTACAACTCATGCTTTATCAGGAGCTTATCGAAATATGAAAGTACCTAACCTAATCAAAAACTGTCTACTGCTGAGTAACACTGATATATCACAGCTCAGAAACATTTTAATAATGAAAACGAATTCCAATTATCGAACTAATCAACCACGTAAAAAGACAAATAAACTCATAAAACATAATTTACATCGTGAGTAATTTAATTATGTTTCCATTCATTGAAAATCCTCCGTCGCATTAGCATTTCAACTTGATGAATTCAGTATACATTCTTCACTTGCATCTTTCTCTTTGATAGAAAGTACTGAACTTGTAACGACGTTATTCACAAAAGTCTCGGATGTAACGAGTTGGCAGACTAAGTTCGAGATGAAAGAACCTTGGGGTGCAAAAATGAATGCAAGCCACCGAGGTGTGTAAATCAAATTAGAGGCCCTGCGACATCGGTGCCATCGGTAGAAGAACTGCCAATCAATTTAGCGGCAGTAGGAATTCCGAGAAATCAATAACTATTGTAGATTACGGAATTTCGAGGAACAAGCTTCCTTCAACATTTAGCTCGAAACATCCACTTCAGGTAGTAGAGTTTTATATAGGACTGATGGTAAAGCACAAAAAGTGTAGTGAATTTTACGATTTTTCAAGTAACGACCATACCGCTTTGAATATTGTAACTTTACTCAGTCTATCTAACAACTATGTTATAATATTAGTGCAGTCATTGAAGCGTAAAATAGGTTTTTACC
Source organism: Cynegetis impunctata (assembly GCA_030704885.1). Lineage (NCBI taxonomy): Eukaryota > Metazoa > Arthropoda > Insecta > Coleoptera > Coccinellidae > Cynegetis > Cynegetis impunctata. Next base: position 98,364 of record JARQZK010002296.1, on the reverse strand, counting down.
TCCGAAATTTTTTACTACGAACCGATTTACATGAAATTTTGGAATTAGGCTTATCTTACCCTCAATTTCAAAAGTGATAGTGACCCGAACTCCGTTTTCACCCTGGGGGTGGTTGCCACCCCTTTCCGGTGGTGGAATTTTTTTCTATAACCTCGGATATCTATAGAATACCTGATTTTAAGCAAAAAAATTTTCCATAAAGTTTTTTCAGACACCCAATACTTTTCAAGTTATTGGCAATTGAAAATTCTCAATTTTCAGTTTACTTATGTTTAGTTTAGGTACTAAGTAGAAAAAAATACTATTAGTTTTTGGGCCATAACTCCTTCAATTTTGTAGCTATCACAAATCATAAAAAATCATTTTAAAGGTAAATGCAAGAACTGAAACTTCTTTCATTACGATATGTTGTGAAAAACCTTTTATTTTGAAACGGTGAAGGGTCAAAAGGCTCGAGAGAGACTGTGATTGCGCTACCGCGCGCTATTTAAACAATCATATCTCCGTCAATTTTCGTGTGACAGGAAAAAAAACCAAAATTTTTGTCAAATAATAATCTACATTTTTATTATTACACTTTTTTACGTATCTTTCATTATTTTTCAGATATTATGAAAAGAAGGTGATTTTTTTAAAAATTCGAAATTTTTTTTTTCTTAATATCGTGATTTTTTCGAAAAATATGTGTTCCAAAGCAGCCAAACTGCTAGAATCCATCAAGCTCTTCATATTAAAGTTAATTCTAGACGGAATACGATTAATTTTAATTTTGGTGGAAATGGCACTTATGAAACCCATTGATTTGAAAAAAAAACCATTAGATGTTCCTCTTTTTTTCATTACAGCTCACTCATTTTACGTGCAAAAGACTTTTAACAATGCTCATCTTAAAGCTTATTTCAAGCACTATAAAATCCTTTTTCATTAGCATGCATAAAATTAATTCGCTCTCCGCTAGATGGCATTGAATACATCAATTAAATTTCAGACGAAATAAAAAACGGATTTGATCTTCAATATCTCGCTCAATATTGCACTTAGAGCACTCCATTGAAAATCAATTTGTTCATTATTTTACCTGCTGCAATTTTGCTAATCATAATATCATCGTTAAAATGCATATTTTTGGAGATATTTGCAAAAAACCGTTGAAAATCGTGGGAAAATACCGAATTTTCAATTGCCAATAAATTGAAAAGTATTAGGTTTCTGAAAAAACTTTATGAAATATTTTTTGCTCAAAATTAGGTCTTCTATCGATATCTGAGGTTACTTTGTCATGTATGTGTGTGTATTGCCGTGTACTGTTTGATGTAAATTAATGATCGAGACACTTCAAATCATCAAACAGTACACGGCAATACACACACATACATGACAGAGCACTGAACATTCAAAAGTTGGGGTTTTTATAGGGTTTTAGTCAGTAGGAGTCTCACACTATTCTGCAAGGGCAGACCTTGTGGTTTGTCCATGATGGATTTCCCGTTTTCCCTTGGAAAAAAAACAAGTCCACCTTCAACCATATTATTAATTTTAATTAGGAAAAAATTCAACGATAATTATTAACTGCACGTAGAGAGTGCAATGTACGAGCAATGAGTGTACGACACGCGGCTCGCGCGGTCAACATTGGCGCGCGCGGTCAACATTGGCGCGCGCGGTCAACAATGGCGCGCGCGGTCAACATTGGCGCGCGCGGTCAACATTGGCGCGCGCGGTCAACATTGGCGCGCGCGGTCAACATTGGCGCGCGGTCAACATTGGCGCGCGCGGTCAACATTGGCGCGCGCGGTCAACATTGGCGCGCGCGGTCAACTTGATCGTTGGAGTGATGGAAAACTCTTCATCGTAGAAGGGTGTTCGAGAGCTCATTTTGTAGGTAACTTCAAGTACTTTGAAATGGTATACAAGCAGTATGCGAAAAAACTTACCGGTTTCACGGTATTCGCAAAAAATGAAAAACTACCCTTCACTTTTGACCTTTGACCGGCAATTGTAATTGACCTATGACCTCGATTTATATATATAATCATTGGATAGATAATTCAATTTCCTACAAATATGATCTCTTGGACTTGACTGTACGGGCAACAGCAACAGAGATATAGAATTAAAACGAACTCACCCCCATATAGACCGGGGGTTGTATCTTCCCCCACCCCCTCGAATACGAAAACTCAGTTTTAGACTCAGGACATGCCCCCGAACACCCCCTCAAAATTTCAGCCGTTAAGTATTTTTTTTTAGTAAATGCCATTTTTGTGTCTCTATTTACTGTACTAATATAAACTTAACTGTTTAGTGGATGAGTATCCAGTGACACACAACACTTTTTACCAATTCACTTGAATATGATTTGAAATATCTAAGCCATTTATCTGATATTACCCTTACTCGAACAGTTTGTTGTCGAGTAAATCTTTTAAACTCATAATAGGACGGATATCCGATATTCTCATTTCGAATGTATTATGGGGCTTTGACAATGCTTCTTACTTTAAGTTATTGTATGACTTTGATATTGATTTTCTTGGTATATCCTCAGAGATGGATGCCATTGGTCTATAATGATTTTGTAATTTGCCTCTATTTCTTATTGTATTGACACCTCTGAGTAACGTCTAAGAAGCCAGTACATTTGTCTGCATGTGAGGTTCAGTTGGTGGCGTTTTTTTTGCACATGAGCTTTCCATCAAATATTTGCAACTAAGATCATCATGCCTGAGTACTTGGCTTTCCTGGCATATGAGATTGATTAGTGGTTGATTATCACTAGTGTTTGGAGGTATTTTTTATTGGTGAAGTTGACATGAGTTAATTTGGCCTTGTTTCATTGAATGCGCTATTTTTTACCCTGGTGATATTGTTGACTCTTGCTGGTAGTTTATTTGTGGCTGACTGAATGCCTTTGTCCGAAGCGAGCAGAACGGTCCTTCACTATATCTGATGTCTTTGGTAACAGCAAGTAGAAAAACGGCCCAAGGACGCTACCCTGAGGTACTCTAGCATGAAGATTTTTAAGTTCTGATTATTCTTCACCCTTAAGTAGTCCTAACTGACTTTCAGTAATGAATGAACAAATAATTCAGCATATTTGATATAGAAAGTAATTTTGTAGTTTTTATTCCAGACCCTCATGCCTCACTCTGTCGGTTGCTTGGACCACATCCACGAATATCGTTGTGAAGAAATTTTTGTCCTCGAGATCTCTTTCAATTACATGAGGTATTCGATGCACTTACTCCATGGTTGAGTACTTGTTAGGAAATCCAAACTGTGGAAAAGGACTAGATTCCTAATGTGATCCACTACAAGGATATTCAGGTCGGAAAAAGATGGTTTCGTTTTATTAGAATATTAATTGTTTTGAAGTATTTTTATTTACCTACATATGAACTCCATATACATTCACAATAAATGTTACGGGATTATTATTCATAATAATTTTATTCTGTCTTTAATTCCTGTTATTGATATTTGTATAATTCTTGATATAGCTCGATGAATGTATCGATGAGTCTTAAGATTATAGCTAGCTGACCTGGCACTTGTATCGTTCACATGATACAATTTCATTGGAAATCAAGTCAGCGTTTCTATATAAATTAGTTATTACCATTATATATATCATCAAGTGATCAGCGAATCAACCTTGACAAAGATTATCACTCATTATTAATCCATCATTCGTCCAAGATCACACATACCCACTAGATGGCTATATAAAATAATTCATTCGGTCCCAGCCCAAAATGCGTCTCTAATGGACTAAAACCATTCGCGAAATTAACAAGAAAATAACCATTATTTTGAAAACGACAAAAAGCACGGACAGACGAGTCGACCTATTTTAAGATTCACTTAAGGAAAAATCGAAGATTGTTTTGTATCCTACCTTCCGCCCACTTTGGCTCGCTGTGGCGTAGACATTTTCCACCCGTTATCTCTTGTCGAGCAGGAGTAATGTACACAATTTATAGACTGCGAAGACACTTCAAGCGACACCCTCTAAACAATCCCAATTTAATTGAACATCCTCACGGAAGTGATACGTTATTGGCCTGAAGATGTGTGTAAAGAAACTATTGATTAAATTAGGTAATCTTCCAAAACGCAAAGGACACAATAACGCCATTCGAACGTCCTATCCATGTACGATGTAAAATTTTTCATAAACTAAAACTATTGCGTAAGTCAACATCAGTCGCCTATGATGTGTAACTTTTGCACTCTAGGAAATTGTCAAGAAAAGTAAATTAAGTAGACTAAATAATAAAATTAATTTGAATGCACTGATAATACCACTTTTATGATATCGTGCATTGATATTGTTATATAGAGTAGCTGGTTCTTTAGAAAATAGTTTTTAGCTTCGAAAAAACTTATTTAACGTAGATTCGAGCATAACTAATTGCAAAATATACATTTTTGTGAAAGCGTTTCGAAATTTATTAGTTTCGAAATGGCATTCTTTTAGGTACTAGTACCTCAAAGTGACAGTTTTAGGCACTAGTGCCTGAAAGTAAAAATGAAACGTTAAAAATAATGACAATATTAATTATTTATTATAAATCTTAAAGGTACAATTATTAAAGTGAATACTAGAAGCATCCAACTTCTCTCCTATAAGAGCAGTGCAAGTGTTAGTTGTCGGAATAAGTAAATTACTTGTACTGGCAATGCTGTTAACTTCTGCTTCTGCGGGAACTACTTTTACTTTCTTATTTGGCCTATCTTTCTGCCCCATGATTCTTTTTGCTACTTCAGTTTTCTGTTCAACTGAATTTTCGATGTAACCTTAAGCAACCGAGCTTGATCGCCAACCTCCATGTCGCTTTAAAAGTATTATGTCCGCTCCTGAATCTGCCAATAGTATTGCAGAACTGCGCTGGAAACAATGACCAGTGTATTAAATAGCGTTGGAGAGTCTTTTTTGGCATACCTCCAATGGTATTGATTCCAACTGGCAGGGTACAACATTTACTATTTCGATACGTCAAAAAAAAATCGCTGATGTGTCACATTGAGTGGACGAAGTTTTGCGTACCTACGAAATACATGTAAGAAATTGATATTATCTATCGATCCCTTAGTAATCGTAAACATTCTTGGAATATTAGTTTTTATAGTCGGAATCTTAACACTAATAAATGACTGACAATTTTTGATGGCATCTACGGTCAAAAATTAGATTTCTTCCCTCAAACATGCTCAAAATACTCCAACGATTAAAACAGCTTTGACTAACAGGAACTTTTTGTCATCGACTTCTTTCATAAAGCGTTCTATTTCCAGCTTTGTAAATATTTTTGATTTCTTCCGCTTATATCCGACAGCCCTTCTTTTTAAAAATGCAATAAGGTTTGTGAAGTTGCTTATATCTACGTTTTTGTTTAGGTAAATCATGGTGCGGATCATCGAATAATTACTCCGCAAAGTTGATGGCCTTAAAGTAGTGGATAACTTCAGGAAATAGGCTAGCAATACCTTTTCTGTAAAATTCTCAACATGTTTTTCTCTAACCCAGGTCTCAAAGTTGTTGTAGGTGGTCTCGTATAATGCTTGTTGAATATCCAAAGACTCGTCATTATAACTTATTTTTTGACAATTTTTTTACAAAACTTTGTAGGAAATACCGCGACGTTTCAAAGAGACAAAACCTTAACATTAAACAATGCATAAACAATGCCTTAGAAACAGATTACCAGATGACTTTTAAATATGTTAAAACACAAATAAATGCATGAAAAAATCTTGTATGAAATTCGTTGCGAAAAGAGTGTTTCAAGCACTAGACGCATTGCCCAAGTTTGCGTCCCGTGCTTAAAACACATTAATTTCGCAACTTGTTATATAAATAGCTATTCTGACAAAACAGAATACTAAAAAAACTCGCGAGTATTAGAGCTCTATCACTAAGGTCGTATTTTTTGCGCGAAATTCATCGCGTAGAGATGCGATTCTGACGGATTGAAAATTCACGCTTAAATGGTGAATAGTCGCCATGAAATGCTGCGCAATGTAGTTGAGAAAAAGAATTGAAACCTTGATCGTATTTCAACATAAACTCATTGTACGAACCAAACTTCAACATTATTATTCAATGTTTCAGAATAATCAGAAGGTGTGAGGTTTGGCAATCTCAACGACCACGAAAACACAAAAAATATCTAGTGGTTGGAAAAAATTAACCAAATTTTGATCGTTTCAAATTTACCATACCAAATTTCAGGTGATTTGGTGTGATACGAACCACTGGAGATATTAATATGTACCTACCGCAAAGGATAATTATATGAAAATAACAAATATCTACTTAAAAATAACGGTGCTTGCAGAAATATTTAGGAAAAAAATTAGAGAATTTTCATGTTTTCAACAAGTAATTCCATACATTACAAAATATGGCTTGAATAACTTCTTTTGAACATCTTGTCTGAATCACGTTGTATATCCATCCATATTCTCACGAATCTATATTAGATTGGAATCTATACTAGTACCTATTCTTCCAAATCATTTTGATAAAGGAGGTCTACATTTCATGAAAATTAGTGATAGTATCATTATAAATACAAATAATATATTAAATTTAATTATTTTAATTGATTTGAATAAATATTATATGACGCCATACACCAGATAAAGAAACTAGCGTTTTATTGTACCGAAAGGTGTCATACAATTATTCAGTTGAATATGTCAAATTCAAAATTATATCCGTATCATCCTATGAAGCAGCTTTACAACAAATAAAGGACATAGTGAAATATAACATCATTATTCCAGTTTCATCCTTCTAAAGTCAATAAATGATATTCGCCATACAGTCAGTGTCTACGTGTATGTTCGACTTTACCGAGTGAAATAATAATTGCTTCTGGAAGTGCCAACCGAAATTATTACCAAGCGTGAAAGATCAAAGGAAGCAAAAGTTGAAATTGGGGATATATAACAAGCTGGATAGCTCAACAGCATTTCGGATCGTACATTCGTGTCGAGCTAATGCCCTTTTCGTGATTGTACATACATATTTATGGGCTCCTTCAAGAGATTTAACGAACGAGTTTGTTTTGAGCCAGTCTTTTCTCCAAAGTTAATGACACATCGTCGCAATATAGGAGGAAATATGAAATGATGTGAAATCGAAATTAGGAAGAATTTTAGCTTTTATTCAATCCTACAGATGTAATTTATTCACGATTATGGAACTTCGAGATTGACTCTCATGGACTGCAGATAGACGCTTTTGGAGCTAATGATAGGTGGGTACAGTAACGGTCTAAATTTCAATAACTAAGCGTACTTGGAACTCGAGAGATGACTCTACTTACGCGCGAGAGAAACGACGATCGTCTTATTTTTGACGACTCTTCGGTAGATCAATAGGTCTCTAGAAATGCACGCCGTTACCTAGAATTTTATCTATGAAATTACTACGATTCAATTTAGTCGTTGTTTCATTGCAGTGTATCGAAGTGAAACAGTCAGGTTCGGGAGTTTTTTTTATCCGTCTCGGACCTCCTAGACCACGATTTTCGAAAATTTTCCTATTTCTGATATATATATATATATATATATATATATATATATATATATATATATATATATATATATATATATATATATATATACAGAGTGGACCACGTTATACAAACGAAGATTATTTAAACTTATTTATTATTTATGGACAATGTGATAAAGTTATTTCAAGAACATGTGATACTTTCGTGACACCATATCCTGAAAAAAATGCTAAATAATAAATAAGTTGGAATAATCTTCGTTTGTATAATTTAACCGTGGTGCCATTACGATGATTTGAAATGTCAAATACGATCGTGGCTATCCTAGATCTAACTGTTTAACGATTGAATGCAAAATCGCCATATAAAAATATTAAATTGGCAATATTTTGAAAACTTCAAATTTTAGGTAAGTATAGATAACCTTATACAAAGTTACCTTCTTTTTAAATGCTAAATACTAAAAAATAAGAAAAATGGGGGTTTCCATCCAAAAAATTGATTTTTGTCAGTTTTCTCAATCTCATTATAGATCTTATTTTTTTAAACTCTGTATGGTTAGTTTTTCAAATATTATACAAAATCTATTAAAGTAGGTCCTTTTCAACAAGGAACCCAAAGTAAGTAAAAAAGGCTTCCTTATAGGAACAATTAATAATTATATTACGGCTTGCAATCGTCGTTTTTGACATAAAAACCTAAATATGTCAAAAACGCTTAGACTTAGGTATAGGACATGATGCATAGAATCTGCCTAGAATCCAAAAATGTAATAATATATAGGGTATCCCATTTAAAATAAGCGACTTAGGGTCTATTTTCGGTACAACCGGAAGTGCCCAATAGATGAATAGGCTCCAAGACATCTAGCAAGTTCCCAAAATTTTAAATTTTTCCTACATACAGTTTCTGAGATATCGATCGATGCAGTTCGTCGTGGTCTACCCTGTATATATATATATATATATATATATATATATATATATATATATATATATATATATATATATAATAATAATAATAATAATAATATATATTTATCCTTTCAGACATTACATAAATGTATAGTACACGTCACATACTAAATATACAACCTAACAAGTAACAAATTAACTTATTAGGAGAAAGACTAACAGAATTCCACTGAAAAATATTCTTTTAAGCTGTAAAAGCAGTGTTTAAACAGAATCTTCTTAATTTCCTTCTTGAAACATAATAAGTCTAAAGACCTAATCCCTTGGGGGAGACGATTGTAAAGTTTGATTCCTACATAACTAGGCGATAACTCGAACTTAGGAACTTAGAGGTAGCATGCATGGGAATACATAATGTGTCCTTATTCCGCGTATTAACTAGTGAAAACTAGTAGGTTTATTCAGATTCAATAACCTATGCCGAACAAACAAGAGACAATGTAAAATATAGATACACGGCAATGGTAGAACTTTCTGCTGAATAAATGTCGGTCGGCAGGACTCCTGGGGTTTCAAATTATAAATGAGGCGTATAATCCTTTTCTGTGTGAAAAAAACTCTTCCAGTTTCAGTCGAGCCACCCCACAAAACAACATTGTAACTCAGATGACTGTGAACGAGTGCATAATACACCGTGAGTAGGCTCTCCATTGGCAACGAGTGTTTAAGACGACTAAGCGCGTAGAATGATTTGTTTAACTTTTCACTGAGTTGATCCACGTGACAGTGCCACCTCAAATACTTGTCGACATGTACACCCAAAAATCTTACACTTTCTGCGGATCGTAATTCATGTTTCTGAAAATCGATAACCAACGCTTCGTTCAGGTTCATTTCACGCAGTTGAAACTGCATAAATTCTGTTTTATCTAAGTTTAACATTAGAGAATTCTTGTTACACCAATCCGAGAATTCCCGGATGAGTCTCTCGCATTTTAACTTGAGTTCACCAGTGGTCTGAGCCGACACCGCCAAGGAAGTGTCATCAGCAAACAAGGTGATAGAGTCCAGCATTGATGTACTCGGGTACATCGTTTACAAATAACAAAAAAATCAGAGGTCCCAACACAGAGCCCTGGGGCACTCCCATAGTCTGAGCATAACATTTCGATTTAACTTCATTGTTCTCAACAAAAAAATTGCGGTTATATATATTTATATATATATATATATATATATATATATATATATATATATATATATATATATATATATATATATATATATATATATATAAAAGTATCAAAATTTGGATAAATTTGGATTTCTGCAACCACCGGCATTTCTACATAGACATTTCTAATTTTCATATAAATATCCTCCCCGGTACCAATTGACGTCTCCAGCGGTTGGCATAACACCAAATGAGCTGAAATTTGGTACCTGAATTGGTGTCCGAAGCAGAACGAAACTATCAAAATTTGATTGAATTTCTCAAACCGCCGCCATTTTTACGTATGTTTCTTGTTTTTTCGTGTTTTTTGAAAAATTGTCAAACTCCAGAGCTTCTGCAGATTGAGTTACAGGGTTGAATATATTGAAATAAGATATATTGTGGCATTCAACTCTTCTCTTCTAACCTCGTTGCATTTCGTTCGAATTGCATCTCTATCAGTACGCTATGCACTTTGCGAATTTTTTTTTACAATAGAGGGTTGAAATTTGTTACATAGATTGAGTTGATTTTGAGATACGTTCTTTCGTTGGTTTCAACTTTTTTCTTCAACCACGATACACTTCGCGAATATTTTTTTGATAAAATAAATTATTTTTCACTTTTTAATTCAATTCGTTATTTAGTTGTTAATTATTTAAGTTTTTTTGTATAAATAAAGTGTTTTTGAACAGTAAATATGAGTTTTTTTTGTAGTTTAATTCCGTTTTCGATGTGCACCACCGCCACCGGTGGTTCCTGGCGCCACCAATGAATATTTTTTCGTTGTTGGCGTCGGGTACCACCGGTGGGTGGCCACCATGTAAAGTCGATTGGAATTTGTTTTTTTGAACATAAAAGTTTTTTTTTATTAGTGTTTTTAGTTAGATTTATGTTCTTTTAGTACATAGTAAGGTATACTTATTCATGTTAATTTTTTTTAAATAGTTGATGGAATCCGTCGTTACTACGTGATAATTTAACATGACTAACAAAACTAAATTTGATTTCACTACGTTTATTATCACAAAATATTTTGAAAAATATAACACTGCGATTGCAATTTCGGTCACTAGACCATCATCGGGCAGATTGAGTTAAGAACTGAATACAAAATAATTATAGATTTGCGCTTACGGCTGGGAAAGGATTATTGCAGGTACCTAAATAGACAAGAGGAACATATTTCAAGAAGGGCTAATCGAGTG